>JBAMHW010000016.1:29497820-29510907 GCA_037177495.1 Rhadinocentrus ornatus
CAGGATGCCTCCTGGACGCCTCACTGGTGAGGTGTTCCGGGCACGTCCCACCGGAAAGAGGCCCCGGGGAAGACCCAGGACTCGCTGGATGGACTACATCTCTCGGCTGGCCTGGGAACGCCTCAGGATCCCCCAAGATGAGCTGGTGAATGTGGCCGGGGAGAGGGAAGTCTGAGTTTCCCTGCTTAGGCAGCTGCCCCCGCCACCCGACTCCGGATAAGCGGCAGACAATGGATGGATGGATGTATCAATCACTGTTAACTTATGGCTGTCCCATACATTAAATAACATTAAATAGTTTAATACTTTTTTCAATGTACTTTCAGTGAACTCTGCTGTACTTTTAGAACTGACACGGTATGACACACTGGAAGGTCTTTCATCATGCTTTTTTTTTTTTTTTTTTGTTGTTTTTTTCAAATACCACTCAGCTAAATTTATCTCACCAGTTTCTATATCTATAGCATACATATATACACTGAATGCAAAGATTAAAAGTGTGGTTAGCTTTTGAATCTGACTTGAAGACAAAACACTGGGCATTGTTGTGGAATTCCTGCAGCAGGTACCGAGAAGATAAAATTCTCCACATCTAAAAAGTATCACTTCCAGCTGTTGTTAAAACCATCAGAGTTGTCTACAGTTAAATCATTGTATTGTCTGATGCAAAGGTGGATTTAATAGAGAGCGATGATTGTAGCCACAATACAGATTCCATCTTGTCTGCAATCTACCGCAACATCTTCACAAAAGGTGACGATGCAGCATGGAGAAGAATGCAGGATGATTTTTCTCTTACCGTTTTTGAAAAGGAATGATCATCATTTATGTTGCACAGTAAAATCTTAGGAGTTAAGAAAAAGATTGTTTATTGAGTGAAAAATATCTTAAAACTACAAGAATATGTAGATTAACAGCATGTAAGGGTTATTCAAATGAGGAGTAGTGAGATGTTTTTCACTCTGCATAACTTTTAACCAAAAACATTTTGCAAGGACACAGCAGAGTGAAAAGATGACTAATTTGCCAATATATCCACTGTGTTATCCAATTAAAAGCTAATTATTTTAAATAAGCTTAATGATAACAAGTCCTTTTGGAAAATGGTAATAAGGAATGTATGCGCACAGTATCTGAATGCTTTCGTATATTATCTATAAGGTACTTTAAAACGATTTGTCCTTAACCATGGGGGACACAGAGGCTCTTTCACTCTGCTTTTGTTTCCTTAGTTTTACCGTATTGCAAAGTTCACAGGGAGAGGTCACTGTTTTGTATCAGCATTGTGGAAGATTTCTTTTCTTTTTCTTAAAGATTTTCACCTTAGCTCAGAATAAAACGCTGCATGCTCACGCATCTTTTACAGAATAAAAAAAAAAGAAAAAAAAAAAAGCCACATTCTCTCATACTGGCCTGTCTAGGATGGAAGAATGCTGCTTTGCTTGAGGAAAAGAGAAGCAATGGCCATTTAATTAACCTTTCTTGCCTCAGTCTGCTCACAACAATTTTGCCAGTGACTCCCTTTAATAGTTTAATGACCTTGCTGTCAGTAAGACTGAGAAGGACTGAGTCAAAGTATGATTTAATTAAAAGAGTCCATATGTTTAAAGCTGTACCTACAGAGGAGCAGAAACACTGGGGTTGTTGGGAGTGACAGAACCGACCTTGCTATTGACTGTCAAAATGACACGCAGCACAGCGTAAATAATTAGTCGGGAAAAGAAAAGCACACTTTGAATAAGGCATGTGCTTGTTTGTCACTAACGTAAGGTAGTCTTTGTAATCAGAGTCCAGTAATGCTGACTTTATCCACAATATGGTGCTAGTGTCCCTTTAAGGAAAGACACTGCTTCCATATGCAAACCAGCTGCAATAAAGAATGAATACATCAGCTTATAATGTAGAAGCCTGGGAGAAGGTTGAACTGGCCAGTTTGCACATTTCTAAGGGTAGAAGAGATTAAGCAGTCTATAAAGTTTCACATTTCACTATAGTTTTGTTTTTATTAAACTGATAGACACAGTATATTTGTCAAATTTCCCCTGGACATTGTATCTTACTGCTAAAGATTTTAGTATTTGAGGTATTTTTTCAACAATGGGAGGACAATAGGCGGAGAGGGGGAGGCGGTACAAGTCAGGACTCAGTCCTGGTCTGGCTCTGATGATAACCTCAGCTTTTGAACATGAGACTCCATCTTGTCCTTGTTTGTGTCTTTTTCCTATCATCTCACCCTCAGTTTAGTTGTCTAAGTCCCTGGATCTGGTTCTAATGGAGCTCTCTTCCTGTTAAATGGGAAGCTGCATCCCTCCATGGATTCTCAGGACAGGGATTGAATCCAGTTTACTATTTTCTTTAACACTATTTAATTTCTTTAGCTACTTTAGGCTACTTTTCCCCCAGTTATTTTTCATCATATAATTAAATTACAATTAATTTGATTGAATTGTAAAATTCAACATTGGTAACTGGACTATATCTTTTTGGACTTGAACTAAACTTCTTTATTTTCTTAGTAAATTGCTCTGAGTTGATTGTTGTATTGAATTAGTGCTATTTGGACAAACTGAAACTAAACTGAACTGAACTGATGTGATGGTACGTAGTATTGGTCACCATTTCCAGGCCTCTTGGGACAGTGTCCCGCTGGTTTTAGATGTTTCCCAGCTGCAACACACCTAAATCAAATTAATGGGTCACTAAGAGGCTTGTGCAGAACTTAACAACAAAATTGTGGAGAAACATTACATTTGAGTCAAGTGTGCTGGAGCAGGGAAACATGTAAAACCTCCAGGACACAGGCCCTGAGGTCCGGTGTTGGTGATCCCTGAAATATAAGATCTAAACCTAAATCTTGCTGGTTGTTCTCAGATTCCCTCAAGAGATTATATGTTGGCTAACACATTCAAGAACTGACCACTCACCTCTTAATGTCCTCCACTGAACATACGTCTCTGATACGGCTTTGAACATGCAGGCTGAAATAATTGACATTTGAAGAATGAGAATGAATGTAAATCCATTAAATTGGTGAAGGCAATCTCCACATTGTAAAATTATTGTATTTAAGCCCTAACCACCATTGTCAACTAACCTGACCAAGTAGTTTTACTTTTTAAAGCCAACCAAGTGAAGTTTTTGGCTCAACCCAAACAGTAAATGATAGGGCTTTCATGTAACATGTTGTGTTTATGTGTAATCAGGGGAGCCAGAAAAATGGCACTTAATATGTCACCTTGTAAAAAGAATGTATTTAATTTTCTGACCCTATCCATTACTTGGATCCAAGTAATGCTTAACCTAAACAGTGACAGAAGTGTTTTAGAAACATGGTGAGTTATTAATGTAACTCAGAAGTGAAAATCCTGCTTTCATGTCTCTTAAACGCACGATTAAAAGCTGTGCTCATTATAACATCAATCCCCACAAGGATTATGGTCACTATTTAAAATAGACGCTATCTGACGGAATGGATCATGTGTGCTATTGGTCATTAATAAAGATATTTACAACCGACCTATATGATTATAATGAAAAGTTGTTTTGGAATTTTAGCTTAATGTATTGAACAGGTATCGGAGGATCCTAGCATTGGCTGTTGGTGAGTAATTGACTGCTTTTATTAACAAAACATTGTCTAGAAGCATTCGGATGAATGAATTATGATTACTGACTGCTAGACTAAATCTCACCAACTTATTAAAAAATTACAAATAATAAAGAATAGAATTTAGTAGGGCACACAGCTAATTCTAACTGTAGGGAAAAAATGGAAATTCTCATTTAAATGTCATTAGCAACAAGAGAAAGACAATAAATTACTCAGTCTACTTAAAGTGTTTGTTTTTGTTTTCCATCAATAACAAGAAACACCTGCAGAAATGAGCAAACTTGTGTTTGACGGCATATCTCTGCTTTCCATTTCCTAGTTAAAATGAAACTGCCTTCCTATCCTCCTTAACAGCAGACTGCCAACGGAGAGTGATGGAAGACTGCCATGGTCACCTGCGACAGCTCAGCTGACTGTCATACACAGTGCCGGTCCACTGATGAGAGTGAAATTACTTCATAATAGTAGGGGTGTTCCTGGGTTTATATAACGATATGATAATCCTCTTTTCACACAATGATGATAATGATCATCATTATGGCAGGGGAGTAGGGGCGAGGAAACTGCTCGGAATGGAGACTTTGCTGCATAATCCTCCTGCCTTGAAAGGTTAAATACGGATTTGAATATTATGATCCCCCACTCTGAAAATGATAGTACTGTATTTGAAGCAAATGTGCTCATTGTGCACTTTACCTTGCGGAGCTGCATGAGTGGCACACTCCACTAAAAGAAGACATGCTTGCAGTGCTGTATTTGCACAACTGCTAGCTGTATTTAAAAAATAGAATAACGACTGATTCAAGACATCCACTGTTGGAGGCACTGGTGTTAAGCTAAAATTAAACTAGGCCTGCAGTAGCCCCAGTTACTCCACTGTGGTAGCAGTGATGGAGCTAGACTTTTAAACAAGGCCTGGCCAGAGGGTGGGCAAGACCATATCAGCTCATATACTAAGAAGGGAAATGATTGTGCTCTAAGACACACTCATGCACTGCTGTGATAACTGTGGTCACATTAGAGAAACAAGAGAAATTAAACATATTTACATTAATAATTTGGATCAACAAGCATAAATATTTGTACCAAGTTAAAAAAATTACATAGAAAGATAAGTTGGTTGTTTTGGGGTAGCAGTATGTGGCGCTTGATGTGGTAGTAGGGGGAACAATGGCTTCACGTAGTACTTCTAGTTTACTGTCTGGTGGTGGTGGTACTCTGGATCCTGGTGTCAGACCACAGTGACTAACAGTCAGGCCATATACACTAGAATAAATGGAAATGTGTGTCCAAACTTTTGACTAGCAATGTATATTTGGACACTGACACAGGTTTAGTTATTAAATGTGTTTTCCTAAACACATTTATGGGCTTTAAGTGAAGACTCAGCTTTAATTCAGGGGTATCACATCCAAATTGGAGGAAACGTTTAGGAATTACAGATCTTACTATGTAGCTGCCTTTTTATCAAAGGACCAAAACTAATTGGACAGTTAAAACTTAAAATTAATACTCTGTTGTCTTTGAGCATCTTTAAAGTTTTTTTTCAGCTCCAATGACTAACACTAACCCAATCTTGATTAACTGGGTTCATGTGTAGTCCCCTAGCATAAGGACTGAAAACTAAATATGAAATTGTTTCCCCACATTATCTTAAAACTAATCTAGAGCTAGCATATAACTTGATTAGCACTGCTATGTAGCTTTGTGCTAATATTATGTTTGCCTTTCATAACATTAAAAGTTGTATTGACACAGGGACAACATCTCAAATATGCGATTAAAGTCAGTATTAGCTAGTTCTTATAGCAGGATCCAGCTGAATTGCACAACTCTGATTCTAATTAGCATGAAATGAAACAAAAAGCTTTAGATTTGGATGCCCGATTTTTCTAAAAACTTCAAGTAAGATCATATCACCTTAACAGAAATGAGCCATGCACAGTCTGATGATTTTAGTTCCATTATGGAGCTACACCTTAATCATACCATTACATCGTACTGGAGTTTTAGCAGTATCTTGTGACACACACTGCTGCTTTTCAATATGCTCTGGTCCCGGGTCCTCAATCCTGGTCCTCGAGGGCTAGTGTTCTGCAAGTTTCACTGGTGCGTGACATCAAGCACAAGTCTGAGTCAGAATCAGGTTTGTTGCAGCAGGGAAACTTCTAAAACCTGCAGGACACTGGCCCTCGAGGACCAGGATCGAGGTTTCACTGGTGCGTGACATCAAGCTCTGCACAAGTCTGAGTCAGAATCAAGTTTGTTGCAGCAGGGAAACTTCTAAAACCTGCAGGACACTAGCCCTCGAGGACCAGGATTGAGGTTTCACTGGTGCGTGACATCAAGCTCTGCACAAGTCTGAGTCAGAATCAGGTTTGTTGCAGCAGGGAAACTTCTAAAACCTGCAGGACACTAGCCCTCGAGGACCAAGATTGAGGATCCCTCTGAAGGTGTCAGATCTGCTCATGATAACTGACTTGTTTTAGCCTTGTTTTCATAGCTCTGGAAGCTTGTCTCTGTCACAGGATTTGGCAACGCCATCTCTGTGGAAGTCCGTGCACAGCAAGAAGACTGCAGATTAGAGAAAGTAAACATTTAGGAAGGAGAAATTAGAGTAGACTATGCTCTGCGCTTTTTGGAGGAAACTTATAGCTATAATCACTGTCACGGTACGGCTGAGGTGAGGACCCAAATGCAGGTAGATGAGGCAGGGGAATGTGATACTACAGGGTTTAATTCCAAAGAACAAGAAAAAACTGAGAGACTGGAACACGGGGAAACGACAACAATGATCTGGCACTTTAACCGATGCATTAAATACACTGAAGGAACTAACAAGGCTCAGGTGAGAAGAATGAACCAAATGACCGAGGTCAACTAATGAGCAGGAATGAGCAGGAATCAAATAACACAGAAGTAAACATGACCCAAAATCAGTCGGATCCTCGAGATCTACTATCCTGGAGCTTTTTGATGCATCCCTTCTCCAGCACACCTGAATCAAATGGCTGAATTCCCTCATCCACATGTCATTCAGTTCAGCAGAGGCCTGGTAACGAGTCATTCAGTTTATTCAGGTGTGTTGTAAAAGGGATGGGACTTGGGCACCTCTGCCCTAAATACGAGAAACCAAGAACATAAACCATAAAAATAACCAAAACCAAACACATGAAACCAGCATATAAACCTGGAATTTTAACATCTCTATCATCAGTGTGTTACTGTCTTTATCCGTGTAGATGGTTCTCACAATGTTTTATTGCTACTGTTTAATTTCCATTTTGTGATATTACATAATTGGAAAGCAAATAGTAAATTAGCCAATGTTACAAAGGAAAAGAAGAAACCTAAAAAAATCAATAAAGAAGCCATACGTTAAGGAAAGTTTAGAGTTTGAAGGGACAGGGAGCTGAAATGTGTTTTTGTGGCTTTTAATCAAGTATGTGAGAGAAAACCCTAATGTGAGTATTGATTGTTGATAACCAGTGATGGTCCTCTGTGGCCAGCTTTCATCAGTGAGAAGTTGTTGACTTTTGTCATCGGACAGACTTGTCTAACATTCAGACATTTTTTTTAAAGAATACCTCTGGATGCTGAATTGAAGAAAACTGAGTAAACACTGGAGGCCTCATTTTTAGATGTGAACGCTGTGTTCTTGCAGTATCCTTAGAAAAGAAAAGTTAACAGAGTGAGTGTTATTAAAATAAAAAGATCTTTCTGTTTAATCGCTTTAAAGTTTGGGCTCTTAATAAAATAAGATTCATTTATGTTTTATTTATAACTCTTACTGAAATGTAACCTATTCTTAGCAGGTATCCATGGCTCGGAGTTATGGTGCATGTTCTTTTACTATCCTCTTAACCCTCAACCAGTCCACAGAGATGGCTGTCCTTTCTGGTTCTGGTCCTGATGGAGGTTTTCTTTTCCACTGTCACCTCCTGGATGGAAGATTGAATTAAGGAAAAGATTTGATCCAATCTGTTGGTTTCCTCAGCCAGGTCAATTGTTTTTATTAATTGGTTTATGTAAACACATTTATTTTTTACACTGGACTAATATGGATTATATATTTTTTAATTAAATTATAATTCAATGAATCAATCAATTATATGGTTAGGGTGCAGTGAATTGGATTGAACTGGACTCAGATGTCTTGAGTTGACATGAACTGGCACTGTTCACGTTGAATTGAGTTAAAGTTAATCTAAAAAATTGAGGAATATTTCTTTTCTGAAGCAGGAACTATTTCATCATGATGGTAAAACATTCAAAAGGAAAGGTTTGAAGCTGTTTTAGCTACATCCTACGTCCTGATTTATTTTCTGGGCACATAACAAAGTGAACAAACGTGCCATGATGGCTTCTCTGTGTAAAATAAACTGTGTGTTTGAAGACCAGCATTTGGCTTCAGACAGCATCATGAAGTAAAGGTCACTAATTCACTCTCTCACTGTCAGAAAACTTTATTTTTTGCTTTAGAAAGTATACAAACCTGTTGCTCTCTTTAAACTTGGCAGATGTGAAACAAACGGATCAGTTTCGACCACAGAGATGGACGATTATCAGTTATTGATAAAGCAGTGTACGGCATGAGTGTGGGGTCTCTTTAAAGATTTGCTGTGCCAGATGTCTGATCTTAAGGATACCCTATGACACAAACTAAAGCTGACTTAATGTGCTGATTCATTTCAAGAATACCAGATAAACCACAGCCAATGCTGACAGATTACAAGTAATATCTTAATGGGGTCGTAACCATAACAACAGGCTTACTTTACTGTGTGTTTAGAGAGCATGCATCATATGATTACAGTATGTGTGCAGTGTGCCATCCACCAGTGAGACCTGATACTGACTATCACCACCACATCATGCTCCACATTGTAGTTTGTAAAAGTAAGACCCTTACTTAGTTGTGCATTAGGAATTCAATTCATTTTAATTCACCTTTGTTTGCATAGCACCACTTCACAACAAAGTCATCTCAAGGCACTTGAGAGACAAATCTGTTCAAGCCAATTCCTAATAAGTAATAGCCTAGTAAAGGAAAACCTGGAACTACGAGATCTTTGATTTACAATGGAGCCTGTTCGTGGAAAGCTTTATAAGTAATAATAAGAATTTTAAATTCTCTCTAAATTTATCAAGGAGCCACTGAAGAGAAGCTGAGACTGGAGAAATGTGTTCTCAGCATTTTGGATCAGATGGAGAACGTTCTGGTCATGTTTGGGACAGCCCATTAATAAGGAATTGCAGTAATCTAATCTAGAAGTAATGAAAGGATTGACTAGTTTTTCTGCATCACTTGGAGACAGGATGATCCTAATCTTAGCAATATTACATAGATGGAAAAAGTTGCTGTGACCCAAAGGACAAATCTCCACACTGTCGTACTGGAAGCCAAATTATTGACAACCTTATAACGAGCTAGACAAGTTTGCTCTGAGGAAAAGACAAAAAAACTAGAACTTACTTTTGCTTTGTTCAGGATCAAGATATTGTTGTTTTTGACATGTGCAGTAGCTGAGATCGAGCAGGCTAGTTCTAAACTGAGCTGTAACAGCTGTTGCTTGTATGGTGTCCAACAGACAGGTTAATAAATACTCTACTACCCTAATTTTTAAAAAAGTTGGGATGTTGTGTAATGCTTTGTAAATCAAATAAATTCATATTTTATTCCTAATAGAACTTGACTGATACATTTGAGCATTTAATAAAAAATATGAACTTATTTTGAATTTGACGTCAGCAACACATCTAATAACACACATTCAGTGTCATGCCCAAGGACACTTCAACACAGTTTGGGGAAGCCAGGGTTGAACCATCAACCTTCCAAACTGTAAACTGGTTCCTCTCAGATAAAAAGATGAGCAGAAATTCAGCAATCTGTGACAAACTGCATCTAAAAATTGTGAAAGAAATGGTGACCCTCAGTCCATCTTTCCATCTGAGAGACTCTGCCTCTCTGAAATGCTCCTTTTTGACCTGGTGCCCAGGGCTTAATTTGAGCCGGACCTAGCCAAATGTGTTCCGGCACCTCTGACGTTGGATCTGGAACCTATTTTATTGGATCCGGCGAATAAAAATTAAAAAAATATATATAAATGTTTGTTTTGTGTTTAGAATATTTTCTGTTTTGTTACTGTATTTTCCCCGTTGAGGTTACACAAAATATCTCGTGTTTGCATAATTTATAGGTGTTCTAAGGTGAATTTTAGGCTCCAGAAATGGGGGGAGGGAGAGGATCAGGTTACACTGGCACCAGTGATGAGATTGCAGTTAGCTTCACTCAGAAACCTTTTAGTTTGAAGAATACTATTGCTGTTTATAAAAGAAATGTTACAGTTTCGGCCTAGTTTTTATTTTGTTTTATCTTTTTACATTTTGCACCCAGTAAACGCTGATGTGGTGGTCACGTTTTGTCTTTTTTGTCAGGCCAGCGTGCGGAAATTAAAACAAATATTGCCCTGTTATGCACACAGTGATGTTTGGATTTACTTAAAGGGGTTAGTACCTTGGCCGTGTTTGTGTGTATGTGCGTGTGTGTTCCGTTACTTCGAGTCCCGCTTTTGAGTCGCCGGAACCGCCCCCTACTCTACGTTAACCAGTTAACCAGTTAATTAGTTTTGAAATGCTCCTCCATTGTTTTTTATTTCCTTTTCCAGTATTTTGTTGCCCCTGTTCCAGCTTTTTACAGACGTGTTGCTGCCATCAGATTCACAGTGAGCTCATATTTTCCATGAAAAGGTAAAATGTCTCAATAAATTTCACTTCATGAGAAATCTGTTTTTATTGATATTTTACACAGTCACAACTTTTTAAGAATAAAAATTGTATTACTATAGTAATTGTTGGTGCACAAACTCTAAAGGGATTATGCTTAACGTGGGCTAAGGTTTTTTTTTCAGTATTTGGTATTCTAAATTTCTCTTTGAATTTTATGGGGAAAATTAGCAGAACATATCAAACTTTGTCTGAACGGGTCCTGTTCAGCTTCCACTAGCTGCTGAGCAAAGAAAACATTAGCTAACAACTTAACTTCACAGACTGACAGGAAAAGCTGCTGCTCAGTTCTGAATTCCCAGCAGTCCTAATTATGGGGATTAAAATATTAACATGATGTATTGAAAATAAACTGGTGCCATCCAAGAGTTAGCTGGTCATCAGTACTTGGATGCTCTACAGCTACAAATGCAGCTAGAAAAAAGACGCTAACGCTAGGTGCTGTTGGCTTTTTTAATGGATATTCTCTTCGGTATTCTTAAAACATTTGTAAATGATCCTTTTAGTTGTCTAATCTAAAAAGGTTATAAGCAAAAGATTTAAAATAATGCTAAATGTGCAACATATGGGAAGTTACAGAGATATATGGCAGGTTTACATGTATTATAAAACTGAAATTTGGGCAGGTTAAGGTCCATTTTTAAGTGACAGTCTAGCATTGTGTCTTTTGGATGAGCTAGCTAAAAATGGGGCCAAAGGTGATTAAAATAATCTTGCAGTTCTGCACAATGCAATTATTGCAAATATCAGGTTATGTTATGTTAATATTCCCCCACTAAAGATGAGAACAATGATAAAAACAAGGACTTAATATTGGATCTTCATGGTAGGATTTTTTAACATTTAAAACATTTAACTGCAGAACACGAGGAATATTCTTCTTGCTATGTCTATAAACCCTGGTTATGAATGTAAGATGCATACATGCACACACATGCTGTACAGTGTGTATAATGTGAGGATAGTATGTGTGATACAGTAAGGGTGAGTTGAGGAGAAGCTGTGTAGTTTGTGCCAAATTTAAAACATGATTCACATTCTCAATGTAATGTATTAAAACGTTGACAGGGCAAAAGGGATTCACAAGATGCTGCATTAGAAACTCAATTTCTGTGATGAATTGCCTGGAGCCACTGAATCACAAACTGCTCTCTACCACCTTCCCTTCCCGTGGCTCAGAAGTTTTTTTTTTTTTTTTTGTGCGTGTCAAAATCTTCTTAAACCTCTCTCTTAATCTGATCTGCCGAATGTGAGAGGGTGAAAGGATTTTCCAACTAAAAAGCATTCATTTTTCGGCTTGTTGTGCATTGCCTTTCCCAAGTGCTGGGTCAGTAATATTCAAAACTCGCCGCTTTGCTCCTCCGTCTCGCCAGCACCAGCCTTGCTTGCCTGGGGTTTATGGATGTCCTTTCCACACCTGCTCTTTCCTCATTATGTGTGACCGGTGAAAAGCTGCCACCACACAGAAATAAGTGCAAGCATTATTAACCAAGTAGTTCATGTTATAACGAAAAATATTTATTGTCTTCTACACAGGCTAATACCACTATGATGTACAGTTATAGTCTTAATAGATAATCTTACTTGAACTGTACACAATAAAAAGCTGAATAAAAACCTACTGCATGTGTGTGTGTCAGTTCTCCTTTCATAGTTTGATGGTACTGCATAAAAAATGCGCCAGTCCAAAATCTCCCATAGCCCATATCTGGGCTGAGATCTGGTGCAAAGGTCATAGCAACTAATTCACAACATTTTCCATCCACATTAAACCCGTCAGTGATTCCCTGTGGACAGAGGCACAGCTGACCCAGAAGAGACCGTTCTCATCAGGATGGAGGTGTTTCTTC
Source organism: Rhadinocentrus ornatus (assembly GCA_037177495.1). Taxonomy (NCBI): domain Eukaryota; kingdom Metazoa; phylum Chordata; class Actinopteri; order Atheriniformes; family Melanotaeniidae; genus Rhadinocentrus; species Rhadinocentrus ornatus. The sequence continues at coordinate 29,510,070 of JBAMHW010000016.1, forward strand.
AAAAGATAAATCAAACAGCTTGGAGTTGATTTAAAGTAACTCGGATATCTTAGTAAGAAGGGGCTGAGAGAGGTCGCTGCCCGCTGTAACAAAAGCACTGACTCTGACACTGCTCATCAGTACCACACGAAACTCCACAGAGCTTGTTTGCTGTGGTCTTAAAGCCCCACCATTAAACTCTGGCAGATTTTCACCCTTTGGCTACCCCTATCGACAGCTTATTCTGCATCCATGTTGCATCCTGTTTCTTCTCTGACCTCCCTTCAGCCAGAAAAAGTCAGCCTGATCTCTTTCTTTTTCTAACTTCCACTGATGCACTTAAAAAATGATCAGTGTGTTAATATCCAGTTGCTGGAAAGCAAAATGCAGTGCAGTTTATCAGCCTCAGGACGCTGCAGGGCAACGATGGTTGCAGGAATGTGCAGAATAAATGTGAGTGTGCCATCAAAACAGGTTAGAAGCATAGAGTTTAAAAGTTATGTATTGTTACTTTTTTTTTATGTATTGTTACTTTAAGGACATCTGGACAAGGATGTAGGTTTGATTCTGACATTGGTGGGGATATAAAAGTCTCCGCTGGTCGATGATTTTTTTTTCTTTTTGCATTTATAATACAGGTTAATTTAAAATATCAGGTTATTGAGTGGATATATCTGAACAAGCAGAAGTATTATAATGCTAAATATTCTACTCAGGGAGAAAAAATGCAATAAATTGATCAACTTAATGAAAGTTTTTCATTAAAAGTAAATGTGCTTGTTAAACTGCGATGGACTGGTGACCTGTCCAGGGTGTACCCTGCCTTTCACCTGAAACACTGCTGGGATAGGCTCCAGCT
>JBAMHW010000016.1:29524287-29555772 GCA_037177495.1 Rhadinocentrus ornatus
TGACCTCATTTTCTTGTTTTTGTAAATATCAAAACTCAATTTACTACATAAAAGAACAAAGTTTGTAATATGAAACAAAACCAAAACATGAAAACATCACTGGTTTTATTTACTGAAAAAGGAATCGGCTTATAAGTGCAATGGTCTCTTTCGGGGTCATGGTACTATACATGCTAGAAGTGGATTAAAAATGAAAGGGAAAAAGAAATAAAATGTCAACTAGGTACACATGACAGCTGATTTATACAATTCATTTGGGCCATTACTTTTCATTAAAGATCAAATGAAATGGGTACTTACTTACTAAGAGGCCTTTGGGGAGCTGAATTGCAGAGAAGAAAGAAGATTAAACTTTACATTCAGCCCCAAATTTAATTCAGAAGTAATCAATCGCATAATGGACCAGCAACTGTAGCCGGGGTGATTGAAATGAAATTACCATATTTTTAATCTTAATTTTCCACACTGTTTATCTGACACTGTCAATATAAAATACAAACAGATAATGAAATAGCATTATATTGACACTACAATCATCTCTCGAGCAGCCCTCTGTGATTAAACCGCTGGAATGTTTGATTACATTTTGTTGGCTGACATTACAAATGACACGGATGCTTCGCCGAGACTTGCTGCCGGCTGGAAAATGAGCCTATCCATCAAGGACTCCTGGCAGCTTCTCCCTTCCAGTCGATGGCTACTGCCAACGGTCTGGGCACCCTTCTGTCAAGCCGTTTAGCACCCTAGGAGAAGGAGGGGAGCGGCGGTGGTGGTCGGGCTGGGAGGCGGGGGACCAGGGGCTGAGACGAGTGATTCACGGCTCCCTTGCTTTGCTAATGATACAAAAGCAAAGGAGCCACAGAGTGGGAGAGAGAAAAATGTCCTCGGCAACATATCGCCCATGCAGGTGTCTCTTGGCGTACCATAAAGGGACCATAAAGCCCTCACAATGCAAGGCCAACAGTCTGCAAATCAACAGCTTAGCTGCTGTCCTGGATTAGGTCCACGCCGCAGTCATCAAGCCCTGTCCATTGCTACACTTAAAGCCATGAATAGCCTAATTACTTTTTAAGGAGCTCATCAATTATTCCACTCTAAAAAGTACTGTATATTTTGGCTGTAGTTGATCTAAAGCACTTTTTCTTTTGTTGGTTATAAAAACTTACTTTTTATAAAGTTAAATTAAGAAAATTGTAGAACTAAGTTCATTTATTAAATCCAATCAAGTTGACAGTCAGACCTACTCCACTCATTTAGTTTCTTTCTTATTTAAAGTCTGAATCACGACTCAATTTAGAGGAAAGTTAACTTAAAAGATTTAAGTGGTGGGGCATGCACTCAGGCAGGCGTGGGGGAAGCACCTTGAAGGGTTGCTACAGGTCTGTAACTGAACTAAAGCTTCTCTTCTCCACATCTTCTGTATAACTATCTATTTACACTTTGCTTAACCTTGTTTATAGATGATTTTGAGCCAAATCCATCGTCCAAAGTGAGCAGGACGTGCTTTTAGATCACCTCAAATTGGTGAGAGTAGTTTGATGCTAACCTCTAGCCGCTAACCTCTAGCCGCTGTCTATCCATTTCAATTGTTAGCATCGGTCAACATTAGCCACTACCTAAGGGTTGGGATATACTTGCTGTGAATTCAAGGGTACGCTTTAACATTCCACTACGTTTGTGTATATAATTACTGCAAATGGCGGAAGAAGAATGACTTAATGTGGGTCAGGTCGCGGTTTATTCATAAACAGGTCAGGTTGGGTCCAGATTTCACTGGCAGATGTTCGTAGGTAACAGGTAATCATCCAAACTGGTTCAGGAGGTTGTGGGTTGGTAAAATTGGATCCGTGCAGGATTCTGCTCTAAATTCTGCATTGCCCTCTGGTGGACGTATTGACAAACAACCATCACCAAGGGTCAAATTAAATTTGAGAGCAGTGACGGTTGAAAAGGTTGTACCTGTTTACGTACGTAAAGGGAACATGAATTGGCCTTTGGTCATCTTGGATTGTTTATCTTCTTTGTAAAACCTCACAATGATTATAACTGTGTGATATGAGCCATCTCTCTTCTTTTTTAGGTCTGAGGCCAACTCATGCCAGAGTCAGAATAACCAAAGAAATAGGGGAACAATAAATAAATGAAACAATAAGGAAATCAAAGCAACACCTCTGGCCTGATCAATCCCACTCTGGTGACCTATTGTAGGAACGGCTGTGCGAGTCATGAACGAACCATTCAATACTCAGGAATCACTTTACTGACTCGTGAATCACGATTCCTCGTACCCACTGACTCATTCACTAAATAGTCCCTGCTACTGCTAGCGAGCTAACTGCAGAGCTAACTGAAGACACCAAACAATATATTGATATTGTGCAAATGCTATTCTAACTGCACTTGTACCTGCGCCTGACTGCCTCAATCTAAACTGAACGTGTTGTGGATGCGTGTTCCATCAAGAATAGATTTGGCACGTATGTTTAGCGGAGAGCCACAACAAGGATGACAGGTTTTACCTGATTGGCTGAGGTAAAATTACGCATTGAACATGTTTCGTATTAAAAGTTTCACAACAACTAATAGTCTAATGGTGAGGTGTTCATGAGGCATCTTTAATGCTCTTCACTGATCACTTTAATTAAGTTACTGAGAATACTGAGAAGAAATTTCTCAAATTCAATCTCATGGGAGACAGATTACATGCACTGAATGAAACAATAATTTACAATAACTGATATTAAATTGCCTACAACTTACAAATCCAATAAGTGCAAGTTTTGTGCTGGCTGAAACAAAAAGAAGCAATTCTGATAGCAGATTTAACAAATAACTATTTTGCAGAGAGAGAGAGGCTGTTGCCCTGAAGCTAATCTCCAACATAAACACAGGCAGATCTGTAAATTCTCAGCAGTGTGCTGCCTTCACTTGTCTGCAGTGTCAAACTGTGGGAACAGCACTAATCTAACCAACCACCTGTTGAGCTGACACAGCATTTTCTCTGGAGCTGAAGTGTGGACCGCAGGTAGTGTTCTTAACTCTGCTGGAGTTTCTGTAAGTGTTGGGGAGGCCTTTGAAATACGTGCTGTGGGATTTATTCTCACTAACAGATATTCTGCAGGTACAGTTCTTGTCTTTGTACCACAACAGAGATGCAGGATAGTAAAAACAAGGCAAAGCTCTGGATCTGCAGCTGCCACAGCTGAAGCACGGAGGCGCTCCTTGACAGCCTGTTATGTTTCCATAAATGCACTTTGCTTTTTAACAGTTTAAACCTTGAGCACTGAATGCGGCTCATACAGGATACATGCGGGACTATCTCTGCAGCTACAGCTACTATTGCTTCTACTGCCATTTATATTACTGCTGCTGAGAGTCACTGATGTTTGAAGAAAAAAAACAAAGCATGAAGAGACATATCAAATTATTTAACACATCTATGATAGATTTAAAAGAACTCTACATGTAACTATATAACTATGTAAATAGTGTATTTGCATTAAAGTTGCATTGTTTATTAAACTATTCATCACACTGCTTGGGCTTTAAAGAAATAATATCTAACTTTATCATACACCATTCAGGCAGACTGAACCCATCAAGTCAGACAAAGACAACTAATTGCATCCATTATAACAATGCTGCTTCACTGGAATCCTAAAGAAAAAATACACCTCAGCAGCGCTGCGTCGGAAGCAAAGGATTGTAGTATTTGTGGAATCAGAGGTATCAGCGGTCCTGAAGGTCACACTGATAAGACCGAGGATTTCTACCTCAGAATTGCATTGTGCTCCGACCTTCAGACCCCCTGAAGTCGATCAAACCGGCATAACAGCTGCTCCACCACAGGACAACCGAGTTCAGAGAGGTGTGGAATAAGGCAGGATCAGTGCTTAGCCGGGAACCTGGTGAGGCAGAAACTAGAATGTTTCAGACCAGACAGGCTCAAAACCAGACTCAGCGTTCATGTAACTTTCAGCTGTTTTTCCTCTAATGTGACGTCTCTGTCCCATCGATAACCTTTATTTCTGTCCAAGTTCACTCATGTATGATCTTACTGTGAAAAAAAATCCAACGTGATGCTACATGACCAGTTTGTTAATGGTTATTTTAAGAATTTATGAGGATATTTCTGCTTGTATAACCAGTGCATAAACACAAGTATATAAGTAAAGTGTAGTTTGGGTAATAAAAATCCCTTTTTCCTTTCCCACTGTCGCTTGTCGCTCCATGCAGACTCAGGATGGAGGATGTACAACAAAGTAATCTTAAAGTACTTTAAAGATAGTCTAATTCAGTTAAATTATAATCCAGTTGGATAAAAATAACCTTCATCAGAACCAGAACCAGGAAGGAAAACCTCCATCAGAAACAGAACTGGGAAGGAAAACCTCCATCAGAAACAAAACTGGGAAGGAAAACCTCCATTAGGACTAGAATCAGGAAGGAAAACCTCCATCAGGAACAGAACTGGGAAGGACAACCTCCATCAGGAACAAAACTTAAAGGGAAACCTCCATCAGGAACAGAACTGGGAAGGAAAACCTCCATCAAGAACAGAACTGGGAAGGAAAACCTCCATCAGGAACAGAACTGGGAACCAGGAAGAAAAACCTCCATCAGAAACAGAACTGGGAAGGAAAACCTCCATTAGGACTAGATCAGGAAGGAAAACCTCCATCTGGAACAGAACTGTGAAGGAAAACCTCCATTAGGACTAGAATCAGGAAGGAAAACCTCCATCAGAAACAGAACTGGGAAGGAAAATCTCCATGAGGCCTAGAACCAGGAAGGAAAACCTCCATCAGGAACAGAACTGGGAAGAAAAACCTCCATTAGGACTAGAATCAGGAAGGAAAACCTCCATCAGAAACAGAACTGGGAAGGAAAACCTCCATTAGGACTAGAATCAGGAAGGAAAACCTCCATCAGAAACAGAACTGGGAAGGAAAATCTCCATGAGGCCTAGAACCAGGAAGGAAAACCTCCATCAGGAACAGAACTGGGAAGAAAAACCTCCATTAGGAACAGTACTGGGAAGGAAAATCCCCATGAGGCCTAGAACCAGGAAGGAAAACCTCCATTAGGAACAGAACTGGGAAGGAAAACCTCCATCTTCAGCCCAGTGAATGCTGTCATTGTCATGTTTAAACATGTTCTATTAATCAGGAGAAATGTCCCTATATAACTATGAAGGAAAACCTCCATCAGGACCAGAACCAGGAAGAAAAACCTCCATCAGAAACAGAACTGGGAAGGAAAATCTCCATGAGGACTAGAACCAGGAAGGAAAACCTCCATCAGGAACAGAACTGGGAAGGAAAACCTCCATTAGGAACAGAACTGGGAAGGAAAATCTCCACGAGGACTAGAACCAGGAAGGAAAACCTCCATTAGGAACAGAACTGGGAAGGAAAACCTCCATCTTCAGCCCAGCGAATGCTGTCATTGTCATGTTTAAACATGTTCCATTAACCAGGAGAAATGTCCCCATCCGTCCCTACATGGTTCTTTATGGAAGCTTCTCATTGTGTGACTCTGGGTTGAATTTACTCGCCAGCATGTAAAAATAAATGCAAAATGTAAATTATTAAAACCTGTTTGAAGATTTACTTTTTATTAAAATTGTTGAGTTCTGAGAGACATGAACCTGAAATCAGATTTTTTACAAACTAGGGTTTGATCTGCAGTTCTGCCTGACAAAGTTTCCCATGGTTCAAACTGCTCATAAAGCTTTAAATTGTAGTTTTCCACTCTGATACGAGGGGCTACAGCAGCTTTATGTCTAACACATGATGATATTGTTCGTTCATTTTTCTGCTCTCAGTCATTTAGGATATTTTGTAGAAGGTGGTTCTACTTTTCCTCGACAGTAAAACACAGTAAGTCTTGTGTTTTAACCTGTTTATTTAACAGCTCACTCTTCTTAGATGGTAAACTCTTTGGTATTTTGCGGCAGCCTTCATTGGAAGTGTGTGAAAGCTGAGACGTTGGACTAATTTGTATTTTCATAGAAATGTGAGGCAATTTGGCAGAAGTACAAAAGATGATTTATTTTTAATTAGAACTGATGATGCTTTAAGTTTTAGTTTAATCATTGAAAAGGAGGATCTTTGACCGTACTGCAGTCACCAGTAAACCTGCAAACATTGAATTCATATAATCTTTGTATCCTCAAGGATCTTTTCCACCGCTCTGGGCGACTCTGTGACACTGAGACGGCGTCGCGCTACTTTAGCCTCTGTCCCTGAAAGGCACATGTTTACTCGACCCTTAAAGCTTATTTATGAGTAAAAATCTGCATGGCAACGGGTCACCATGCACGGCAGGTTTTTGGGTCACCTCCATATAAAAAGGGAACTTGCATGTTTAATAGAAAAGTGAGATACAGCAAACTTAAGCAGGTGTGTAACACATACTACTTGATGGAAAGGATGAGTTTGTGTGTGAACTCACCAAGTTAAAATGAAGTCCCTGTTTTCTTTACGTTTTTATTTTTCCAGCCGGCTTGTGAAACCAAACCTTTGTGTGATTCTCACACACTGAAACCTGGTGACAGTACCTTATTTTGGACCTTTGTAAACTCTTCAACTCCTTATTTGTGCAACTTCCTTGTCATTTGAAACTTGTTGACTTTCTGAAACCTTCTCCTCTGCATCCTCTTGATGCTCTGCAACATTTATTGCTCCTCTGCTTCAGACTGCTTTGGCCTCTCAAGGATATTTAATTTGCTCTAAGGTCTCTTCTGACTACTGCTGAAGTTCATTTGCACTCTTTTAACAGAACTTCATCAGTTAAAAACCATATTTTAAACTGTTTAAACAAATAATAGTAATACAAATAATACTAAATACTACCTGATGCATCATCTAATGGCCTGCACACATGCTTACCAGAAAGTGAAAATATGAAGCTAAATGCTAGTTGTTGATAATATTAACATGAAATGTGATGCTTTAGAAACATCAGTTGTTCCAACGTTGCCAGGTTGTAACTTGTTAAACCTCTAAAGCAAAGCTTCATTCACGGTGAGATCAATGAGGAACTCCAGAGTGCCAAAGAATTTGTCGACAGAGAGTTTTTATTCCTGAAGTGTTTTTATTCCTGAAGTGTTATAAGGGTGTGAATCCTAATGACAGTGTAGGTTTTTCAGGGCATGTTTGGATATTCATTATTTCCACTAAATAAACTTTATAACTGCATTAATCTAAAAGTTTCAATTATATAATATAATAATGTCTAAGTAATGAACTGACTTTATCTTTTCTACAGACAGTAGTTCTCAGATATGCTTTAACCAAGTGGTTCCCAAACTTTTTTTTGCAGGGCACCCTTTTCATTGACAACAATCTCAAGCCCTCCGATCCCAGTACCACATGCACCCCAAAGCTTAAAGAGAAACATATGACGAAATGTGCCATGAAATAATCTTTAGCTTATTGGCGTCTTCTTTGTTAACTACAGTCAAAACCACGTCAGTGGCAGAAGGAATAATCAGCTTATCTGCTGTAGTGTGGAAACTCTGCAAACTACTTCAGGTGAGCTGAGCTTTTAATAAGACATATGCTGCTTCAGTAAAACTGTGAGTAGTTTATTTTAAAGTAATAAACATGCAGTCTTTTCTTTGTGTTCAGGATAACGAGTCCCTAAGTAGCGTTATTTTTCATAGTCTTTTATAGCGTTTTTTATTTAGTCTTGCTCATAGACATGTAAATAAAAGGCAGCTGTGTGGGAATTTGTCCGAAGTACAGTAGGTTCTGGATTTATCTGGATCAGCCTGCAATCAATGCTGATATTCACCGCGCTGTTTCCTTGTTTTTAAAATAGGATGAACCCAGGTTTGTCTTTCTCTTTTGTACAAAAGAGGCAACAGCAAGATTTCGGTCAATTCGGGCAAAATCTTTTGACTCTTCATCCTTCATGCCTCGTCTGTCACCGACTGCTTTGAAAATGTCAAAATTCCCTCCAATAACATAACCAATCACATTTCTCTGAGAAAAGCGATCAGAGAACTCGATGCATGACTGCCGCCGTTGCTGCTTTCTGTCGGTGGCTACTTGGGTTGGCCAAGGCAGAAGTTATTGTGCCTTCTACTTGTTTTCTGAACTTGGAATTCTGGGCAACTTTTGCCGTAAATGACCAGTGATCCCGTTTTTACGAACGGCAAACTCACAAGTTTCAGATGACCCTGATATATATTATATAATATTTTCCAGTATGTTTCTAGTGTAAACAGCAGTGAGTTGTTGTTATGGATAATTACATTATTACCGCGGGCTTGTTCGTAAAAATCACGTCAGCATGTGTGATTTTTTAATCATTATCACCAAACTTGGCTGGTTGTCATGGTTTACAATGGGTTTGTGATTTTCTAGTTTTACACGGCATTTGTAGATGCTCACAAATTGGATGCTTTGGAGACGTCCTTCTTTTCCCAGTTGGTGCAATCGGAACACCAACTACCTGGTAATAACGTTACCTACTCTAGACTCTTCATAATCATGGGACAGCTGGAGCGTACCACAAGTTTAACCTGTTATAGCAGCCACCCCATAATCGCAGCTAGCCCAGGTTTTATGCTAGCGTCTCCCTGACACCTTTTTCATCTACCTATTGTGCCTTGTTTCCATCAACGGCTCCAGACGGGATGGTTAGGGTGTGGATATGGTTTGTTAAATGTAATCTTGTGTTTCCACAGCTAACTGTAACCTTACCTGAGAGGCAGATTATTAGTTGGATAGATGCCTCAGCTATGTAATAGCATGACGTCATTGCATTGCTCTAAAGGCAAAATAAGTAGCATTGACACCTAGTGTTTCAAATCAGAATTAAAAGAGATGGAGAGCGTTCTTCCTCTCTCCCCCTCAGAGAGTTTCGTGCAGGTTGCCAGTTTGTGAGAGGACGGCCCTTTTATATACAGTCTATGGAGGACAAAGAACATAGCACCAGTACACATAATGATGACGAGCAAAGTTGCTATGCTTTGCAATGCTAGCGCTAATTTCGTGTGCTAATTTATGTTAGCATAAAGTAGAGTGTAAACAAAAACTACATTAATCAACAAATGCCACGCAGCGGTTGTTTTCCTTTAGTCTCACTTCATAAAATAATTTTATAGTAATTTCCTAAGTTTACAAGGACAAACACACTATTCACTTGGCCAAAACATCATTACATTTGTTGGTGTAAACTAATAGGCCACCAATGTACTCAAGTAATACATCCATACAGTCACACAAGTTAATTTAATGAGTGCCGAGAAATAAATTAGACTAAAATCTTTGAAAATTAAGATAAACATTTCGGTTAATTAATCAAAATTCTGGTGCTTACCTGTTGAGGAGAAACTTTGCCAGCTCTGCATCCATCTTGAAATTAATTTAGTCTCAGACTTCTCCACCTTTCAAAAAATTCAGAAATATTGATCCTCGTTTTATTCCATTTTTGATTGTTTGTTTTTTTAGCAGGATGCCGAGGCTTTTTAGGTTTTTCTGAAACTATTTCTGCTCCGCTGCTTTTAGTAGCTTCCATACTTGCAGGGTGCTGCTCTTTTGCCGACATAAAATACCAAACACTGCGCTGTCGTTTGGCAACCTTGGGGAGTAGCATATGATTGGTTATGGAACCAGTAAGTAGGAAAGAGCTACACAGTGCACCAAAGTTATTCTGTCATGTAACTCGTAAAGAAAAGCTTGACAAAGACATTGTTGATGTAGAGACAGATCGTTTATAGGGAAGCTTCCTTTTATCCCTCGCAACAAATGAGAACATTTCCCAATTATTTACCCTTTAAAGTAGAACCAAAAAAAGACTCAAAAATAAAGGAGACAGGGCCTAAATGTAACTTGTACTTTTTACTTGTAGAAATGTGAAAATCTGTATTTTAACACTGTTAATGTGCTTGAAGCTTGTTTTAGCCTTACAGCCCTGCTAACCTGGCTGTTTCCTCGCAGGCAGACCTCACCATGATGGACACACAGTTGAACTCCAGCCATTCTGTCAGAATTTCAGTGATGTAAAAAAAGAGAAAATATTCCACTATCCCTGTGATAAGCTAGCTAAGGGACAGCAGTCACTGAGGAATCACGCCACCTGTTGGAGGACAATGAGCCTTTCACATGAAGTGAAACACACATCCCTTGCCTCCCCCCTCTCATTTTGTCAAGGCATAACCTTTCCCCCCCCTTCAAAATGCAGCAACTCTTTCCAATTGAGCTGTTGTTGCTGCCATTGCTATTGGCTTTCAATAAGGCACGGGGTTATCAAAGAGTGAAGGAGAAATTGCCTTGGCTCTGCCGTAGTCCTGATTGCACTATCAGAGCCGTCAGGGAGGTTCTTTATAAAGGGAGGGCACGTGGGAGAGCGGTGTGGTGGCTGGCGTTGCCCCCCTGATAAATCAGCACGTGCTGGCAGCCACTGCTTAGTGCAGCCAGGCAGCAACAGAGTGCCACAGTTCAGGGTCGGTACTTGGCAGGCCCCCCTCTCAAACAGGGCTGTCTGCACCCGACCGCAGACCACATTCTGCTCCCCAGACTGATTCTCCACCGCTGCCCTTGTCAAGGTTTGTTTGTTTATCCCTGATCCCTCCCCCCTTTACTCTCTCCATACAAAATTGTTTCCAACCATGCCAAATTATCCTCAACCATTTTCCAACTTATCCTGCACATTTCCCAACTTCATTTATAAAATTAGAAAAATGTGTTTATTTGGATTTGAAACAAGCTCCTATTTTGTTGCTTTTCTTTTTTATTTGTTCATGCATCTTTTTACAGAACCACAAACAGCAAACTCATAATAATATATAAGGAAAAATCAATAAATAAAATGAAAAGGTTCAAATGATTTGTTTTAATGTTTGCTGTGTGGGGATTGCTATACTAATCATCACATAGAAAATAGATATTTTAGCTTGTAAATAAAAAAAAAAGAATAAGAAGAAAACTTTCAGTTAAAATGAATGATTATAAAGAAGTGCATATTTACATAATAACATTACTTCTTTTTTAAAAAAAAGAAAAAAATAATCTGCCATCTGGGATAGAAATGATGCCACCGTTAACATTTCTCATAAATTTGTCCTCTTCATCTCCAATTGGATGCTCAAGTTTATAACCCCCAATAAAAATCTTGATTTGTTGTGCTCTCAAGTGTTTGCTTGATAAGGCTGCAGCAAAATCATCTCTTCCAGTAAACAGACAAAGCTACACCTCCCTCCCACTTGCCATTTCCCTACTTGTCTTCCAAAGAAAACACGATTCTGATGGTTCCTCATGACATAAAATGAAATTAAAGGATGAGCATTGCAAACAGGGATGAGAGGGAAGGAAAGTATTAGTGATCTTGGCCTCCTCCACCCCAGGTGCAGATGCAGATGTTCTTTGCTGCGGCTTTGAGGTGCCATAACTGTTCAAATACACATACTTACAAAGTCATGGATGGTGACACCCAAAGCCCCTCTGTTTGATTTTAGTCCTGATAGCAGATTTATTCTGTCATCCTATTTCTTCAATAGGAATCAGTTAAGAGTGGAACTGGATCTCAGGTTTTCTAACTAGATGGACATGAATGTAGGGGCGCATGTCATTAAGAGACAGCGATGGACTGGTGGCCTGTCCAGGCTGTACCCTTTCCTCCCACCGGCTAAATGCTGGGTCAGGCTGCAGCTTCTCTGCAACCCTAACGGATAAAGGATGGATGTAAGAGTGTATTGATGTAGCAAAACACTGGGACCGTGATGGTATCTGGACACCAGTAGATCTGGAATGCTGTGAATATTAAAAGGAGCATGTTGTTAAACTTCTGTAAAATCAAATCATGCAAACATATGCACTGAACCACAAATTTTTCATCTGGTGATCTCAGCAGGATTGTGTCCACATGAGATGTTGAAAATCCTTTCTGTGCATTCGAGAGAATTTTAAATGTGTCCCGTTCATGTGGAAAAATGCAGTACCACGAACACGGGGTACCCTGCCTTTGTGGGGGTATGGATCCACACATACTCATCAGGGTAGCACAGGGACACAGGGGCAGTAGCTAATGTCTCCTTTTTTTGACTGGATCTCTTGTTTCATATTTCATCCTAGAATGTCCAGTAGGTGGACTAATAGTAGTTTTAATAGTAACAGCAGACGTTATCTATACTACTGTCCCAGCAGGTGACTCTGGTCCCATGCAAACTTAAGTTCCTGCCTTAGGCACATCAGTACTTAGATGTTTTCCTCTAAATATAAAATAAATGTGCAAGATTAGCATCCAGCTTCAGTCAGCAATGTTAAAACTGACGGATTAATCCAGAAATCTTGGTGTCATGTTGGACAATCCATACTAAAGCAGGAACTACCACCTGAAGATAATACCTGCAATAAGAGGACTGATGGCTCAGCATGATTTATAAAAACTTTATCATTTGTCATTTTGATTACTGTAAGAGTTTACAGGTCTCTCACTAAGACCACTTACCCAGATGCCGCTGCTCGTGTCCTGACACAGACCGGAAACAGGAAACAAATCCCTCCAGTTCTCAGATCTTTAGACTGGCTTCTGCTGGTGTACAAGGCTCTGAATGGCTTGAATCACCGAGACTTCTGAGATCATCTGGGTCCAGTTTGCTTTTTACCCTAAGAGTTAAAACTAAACCTTTACTTTTTCTGCTCCTTGTATCTGGAGAAAAAAAACTACCAAAACACCTGAAGTCTGATCCAGACTTTAGCTCTTTTAAATCAGGTCTAAAATTGTTTTAAATTTTTAAATGTTTATATTTTTTACACGCGTATTTACTCAACTGCCTGTTTCTTCTGATCTTCTAGAGCACCTTTGGTTGCTTTTTGTATGAAATGTGCCGTATGAATAAATTTGCCTCATCCACCATGCAAGCTGAGATAGTTGTGGGAAAACTGAAGACATGTAGTCGGATTGAATGTTTTCTAGTACTGATGGAAACCAGCTGACATCGATTAGCAGGAGTTAAATTGGACTAAGGCTGTCCAGGCATCCAATAAAGCTTTACTAATGATTTCTGAGTAATTGAAACAATAACTTTAAACATAACGACAAGTAAACCTCTTTGTGGTTCTTGTTTCATTTGGTTAAAACCAGACCTGAAGAACTCCTGTCTGTCAGAGCTCTGAATAGATTGTACGCCGCTGCACTCAATTACTTTTTTTTTTTCTTTTTTCTTGGAGCAAGTCAGAGACGTCGTTTCTCATCAGCCAGTCTGAGTCAGAAACATAGACCAGTGATTCTCAAACTGGGGGTCGGGACCCCGATGGGGGTCGGGAAATAATTTCAGGGGGTTGCCAGATAATTGTAAAAAAATATATAGCCTACATTTATCAAATATATTTGGGATTTTTACCAGGGTTGTCAAAATGAAACTATTGATAAAGAGATACATCTTTGAAATTAGCACCTTAATTTTTTTTCAACACAGTAACACATAAACACAAAAAAGTTAGTACACATGTCATATTAAAAATCTAAATTTGACATCACTGCCAGAAAATCAGATTTTAGGCATGTCGGTGCCTTGTCACAGCTGTGAACCACCAAAAACCACTTTATCCTCCTCATTTATAAAGATTCTGACAGTTTTCCAGCCTTACATGCAGAAGATGCTGCAGGGTTTCATGCACCACACAATAGGTCGGCGCGTGGGGGTGGGGGTCTTGGCTCAAGAAGTTTCAGAACCACTGACATAAACGACAGGAAAGTGTCAGCAGGTATGTGACAATATTGAAAAGTGGAGCTTAAACAAATGGATGTATTCCATTTTTACAGAATTTCTTAGTTTTATTGATGAGTTAACTTTCCCCACTTAGAGGGGCAGGAGAGATCTCAGCTAGCTAGAGACGACATTATTAACCCATCAAATGCACGAAGCTTTTTATCATTGGTAAAAAAAATCTGCTTTTGCTTTGATCTTTGCAGGACAGAAAATGTTTGATGGGGGAGGCATGCAGGGACACAGACTGCAGGAAGGAGGCACATGTAAATGCAACCTTAAAGTCAGTCAGTCATTATCTCTACCGCTTATTCCATGACGGGTCGCGGGGTGAGCTGGAGCCCATCCCAGCAGTGTTTCAGGTGAGAGGCAGGGTTCACCCTGGACAGGTCACCAGTCCATCGCAGGGCCACCCTTAAAGCATCTTTTAAAAAGAAAAGCTCTACATCTTAGGAAATAATGAACTGATCTAAAAAAAAAAAGAAAGATATTTTATCATAGCCAACTGTTCACTCGCAGGTTTTGGGTGTTACCTGCTGCAGCGCACCTGAATCATAATGAATCAGGTGTGTTGGAGCAGGAAAACATCTAAAACCTGAGTTGTTGATCCCTGACTTATGATGACTAAATTACTAGAAATAAGTTATCTTCTTTTTCAATCTCAAGTCTGTACATTGTACTCACTGTTCAACCCCCCCCCCCCCACCCTCTGACACCTCTGCCCGATCAGAAACCCCCCAATCCCAATCTTATCCCTGATCATGTTTAACATTTAATATTGTTTTTAGTTTCACTTATTGTAGCCAATCTGCTCTTACCTCCAGCTCACCACATGATCAGGAGCTAGCTTTTGTAGCTAGTTAATAAGATTCCAAATTTTCTTCTGTTTTATATTTATCTGTCTGTTTTATAGCGATCAAACACATTTAAATACAATTAAACCAATACAGGTGTATCCTGTGCTTTTTACAGCTAAACCCACGTTTTCCTGTAATATCATTTGCCAAAACATCAACAGGTGAGCCTGATCATTGCTAAAAGATCCTGTTTGAGTGGCGGTCAGGCCTCCCTCCAGCCTTGCTGACAGCTGCAGCTCCTCCTCTGCTTCCGCCGCTTGAGCCTTGAAGCCAGGGGGACGCGTGGGGCCTTTTGTGTACGCAGTGTGGGGGGCCGCAGATGTCGTTCCCTAGAGACTCAGCGGAGGTTAATGATCTCACAGCCTCTGCTAAAATAAATAAATCATTTCCAGCCAGGAGTCTGCATAAATCTTCAGTCAAACGGCGATTTGCTGGAGCAAGCACCACCAGTTGCTAATGACTGTTTTTTTTTCCCTTGATTGCCCGAGGGGATATGACACAGATGAGTTCTCTCCCTCGCTCTCTTTACTCCCCTGTCCTCCCACCACCCCTCTCTCTGACACACACACATCCACAGACACACTCTTTGTGGCTATTCTAATTCACAGCGTGTTTTGTCAGGGGACATTAGCTGGTTGACAGGCGTCTGGTTTGGATTGGGGGTGCATTTGTAGTGACAGTGGTAGTTGTTTCATGTTTCAGCTGAGCTGATAGCAGGAGACATGTGTGGGGGTGCTGCTGTCATGCACAACACAGCGCTGCATAACACAACACAACACCCCACTCAATCCCTGCGTAGCCTCTGCTCTCCTTAAGTTTACACAATCAAATAGGTTGTGTGAATGGATATTATCTGAATAATTTGTTAATGTAGGGTAATGATACCCAGATTATACAGACACACTGAGCCTGGGTGTTATAATTGCTTAACAATACAATAATTATCTGAGCCTCTACATAGGTATGCTCACTATCATATACAGTCATAAATAAATAAATATACAGTTTTCAGCAATTATTGATCCAAGTACATTAGTTTCTTTATGATTTCCTGCTTTTCTCATTCTTTTTCTTTGTATTTGGTCAAACATAAAAGACAACAAATAGGCACAAATCACCGATTACGTGATTAGTTTTTACTTTTAGCTTTTAAACCTGATTTTCTTCCATTTTTTCCAAACTGAATCACATTATTTTGCCATTCTTTTGACCAATGCATTAACTTGATGATTTAAGCAGCTTGAACAATTGATTTTTGCCCCAAAATGTAAATTTGTGAAGTAATTCCTGTAAAGCAATAACTCATAACGACTTACTGGTGGAAAAAATACTTTCTATTTTAGTAACTTGTGTTCTTCAGCTGTTCACTGCTTAAGTAGTATCATCAGTACAAATGGTTCAGTAATCAATGAACCCATTCAGAGCCAATGAAGAGACACACTCAATTAGTAACATTGATTTACCTCAATGTGCCATTAAAACAAACTAAAATCTGAATTAAAATGGGCTGTTTTGAACATAAGTGTCTCATTTGCAGTTACATGTTGGTCAGTAAAGTCTTTCTCTTTAATTTTTATACTTTTGTCTCGTAAAAAAGAGCAAACTTGAGCGAAATACTTATTTCAGGGGGATGATGTTTGACAAAGAAAATGCATGCATGGATCTTTATTTCAAAGTGAAGGGGAAGTCAAACACTCTGAGGATTTATAGATTAAATCATAAACAGTTCAACCAGAGCAGGTTTTTTATACATATAGAAAAAAGCAGCAACAAAGTAAATAAATAAAGTCATTACCAGCGCTTAGAACAGAGGCACCCGATTTGCTCTTTTATCCTGCAACAACAAAAAGAAGAAGACAGAGGAGGAAGAAATAACAAAAAAGGAGAGAAAGAATTGCACAGAGGCTTTTCTTTTCTTTAAAATGCTGCATTAGGTCTTTTCCTGCAGTCAGTTTTCATAGTTCAAAGCTGGCAGTTCAATAAATAGCTGGAACTGGCACATCTCTGTTCTTGCAAAAAGAAATCAATGTTAATCCTATTACCGGCAGTTATCACCTAGCCCAGAAACGGTGGCAAGTAAGGAAAAAAAAAAGAAAAAAAACTGAGATGTCAAAGCGGGAAGGGGAGAGAGAGCGAGAGAAAGGGAGAGAGAGAGCGAGTCACCCTTCATTCACTTTCAAACACAGTTTTGATAATTTACTTCTGTAGAAGAAGAAGAAGAAGAAGGCAGGTGGGAGGATGGGAGGAGGGCACTGAGCTTCACTTACTAGGAAATGTGTGTGTTTATGTGTGTGCGTGCACGCCTGTGGAGAGGTGGGGAGGGTGGGAAGGGGGGGTCCAAGGCTACTGATGTATTCGCACATAATGCTTGGATCAGACCCTGCTGCTGTAAGCAAGATGTTTGAGGCACAAAACATCATTTTTGAAAAATGTTCACACCGCTTAGCAATCCTCTTCCTGGAGCGCCCTGACATCTGGCCTTTCTCTTTCTCCCCTTCTCCCACTTCCACTCCATCCTCCCCGCCTCTCGCTCCGTCTATGGAGGGACTGGAGGGCTGCTACTGAGGCATAGTCAGAAAATGAAATGATCACAGTGTTAAACAGAAAGCTGCTTTACTTCTCTAGTAATGTTAAAAATAATGGAATATAAACTGATTTATGTAGAGTTACTGGTTCCTTTCTTCCTTATATGATTAATTATCTAACAGAAAATCTTGTAATAATTGCCTAAAATGTAGATTTTTTTTACTTAGTAATACATTTTCTGTAAAGATTTTTAAGAAATAAAATTAAAAAAGATCCCTAGTTGCGGTAACAGTCACAGAAAGCAGAAAAAAACAAATTTGTTGTAAATAAGCCGACACAGAGCCACACATCTCCAGTAATCCACGGCTGGAAATTTCTTCATTTGTTTCTATTTAATCTCCACAATCTAAAGGACTCATTGACTCTTTTAGATATTAGTAGACGGAAATATTCTTATCAAATTTAGTGGTAATAACAGCTGATTAGGGTCAGTGGATCAGTTGGTTAATTGTCAGATGAGATCTATGAAAGACAAAATCCATGAAAAAATACATCTGAAATGTGAAGAAATTCTTGTTTTTAGTCTGTGAACTGTAAAGCTGGGAAAAGAAAACCGTCTTTGAGGCAATTCTAACATTACTGAGATCAGACTTTAATAATATTATGGCTTCTTAGACATGAGAAGCTTCTTGTTTTTGAGTTGTCTGTCAATGTGATGGGATTTGATCCAGTTGGTTCCTTTACCAGATAATTACTTTCATGAGCTGGTTTGTGAACACAGTTGTTAAAAACTGGAATAATGTGGATAAAATGATGGATTTGTTTTAAATGAATTATAACCAGCCCACAATTAGCTGGACTGAGTAAAAATTCCTTGTTGTGAATTGGTGCTGTTTAAATAAAGCTGAATTCAACTAAATTGAGTTGATAGATTGATTTTTAATGTGCATCTTCAGCCTTCAGACTGTTCACAGGAAAAAAAAACGTTCTTTCGATGTCGTGATTGTTTTGGTTTATAAAACTGTAACTGGAAAACGTTGTTGTATCGCTATCGGCCGTGCTCTTTTTCAGTTTTCTGCTGCAGACTGGAAGCATTTGCAGCAGAAACTAAATCAAATCAAACTTTTGATTATAAAGCACTTTTCATGCATAAGAGCAGAACAGAGTGCTCAGTTCTTTAATGCTACCCTCATCTTGTTTTTAAATAAATGGTAATGCAAGCAGTACATGACCGTTGCACGTGCTTTAACTATTTTTATGTCTTTCAATAATGTGTTTTGAATTGCTATGATCATGTTTACTTTGATGTGTTTCCTTGTTTCGTGTTTCTTGTCATCATTGTCAATGAGAAAATTTTCTCTTATGTGGTTCAATAAAGATTTAAATAAATATGAACTTTTCCTACATTTTGCAGAACAAACTACCACTGAAAATAAAAAAGGAATTCTAAATGAATTTATAATGAAAACAATCACCTGATACAATATATTATCTAAAGCAAAGTGGCTGTTAGACATCACCAAAGGTTGCAGACCAAGGAAATAATCACAAATGCAAAAGTTGTACTAAATAAGAAAGAAAAGGCTGTTTACTGCTCAGAAACATTTGATGTTTTTATCATATGGTGATGTGTCTCTTCCTCTCTGGTTCCAGGATGGTTTTTTACACATTCTGACCCAACTTTGTACGTATGTTTAGAGATTAAACAGATGATTAGTAAACAACATAAATGAATTAATCATGGTCATTCCCAACCACGGCCGAGCCGATCGCAGTATTTGTGGCTCTTGTCTTTTTCGTTTATGTCAGTAATTTTCTTTTTTCTTTTAAACTCCAAGTTGGACAAATGAATAGTTATATAACAAGAATTTTCCGCTGTTCTCTGATATTCTCTCATCATTTTTAGAACAAAACCGCCGGCTAGTGAAAGGGAAATAATCAGAGTGCTTAATAATGAAAAGAATTGTTTTCTGCAGCCTTAGTGCTCAATCTGCTCAATGTCAATGCCTCAAAAGATGGATTGCACTTTCACTCCACCGCTCTGTAACTGCATATAGTTGCTGCAAATAAAACTCTCACAAAACAAAACACAGCCATTTAAAATCGCATTTCTCCAATGAACACACCAAAACCCCTGGATTAGGCCTAATCACTGTCACCAGGAAGCAGAATCAGACCCTCTCACTGGCGGATTAAGTCTTCTGTTGTTGTTGTCCTTATTGTTATTGCTGAGAAATAATTACAGCTGAATCTCATCAAAGCCAATTCAACTCTTGGCAGGACTTTGCTCTGTTTTTCCTTCTTTTTTTTCTTTCAGCAAGAAACCCCCCTCTCCCTCCCTCCTCCTGAATGAAAGTAGAGATTAAAGTAGTTAAATTCTGAGGGGAAACGGTGACGGGCTGGAGGTAAAGTCTCCCTGTACTCTTGTTGCAAAGAATGACAAAATGCATCTTCCTGACACGGGTTTTCACCTTGACTTGAGTGACTTTGTACGAATTTATTTCCTGTGCTGCATGAAAGCATGTGACCCCATTCCAGGCTGGCCTATTCTGCGTTCTTATAATAAATTAGATGGCAATGTGGGGGGCTTTAACATGTAAAATAGTGGTGACATGCTAAATAATGAGGCAGGGTAGAATTATGGCGCTGGCGTGCAGACTCTGGGGTATTCCCAGGCTTCTGGGTAGCCCAGGCCTCCTACTCAGCGCCTGCTACTGTGATGTGGGGGGTGTCAGTGCATATGGAAATGGAATTAATGTACCAATGCCCAAAGGTAGATTACACTGAACCTGTTCTCTGTTTGGACCGAACAAAAAAAAAGAGAAATAATTTCTTCATTATGGACATTTTGTCCCTCCATAGTGGAATTTATTATCTGTTATGCTTTTAGTTTAATCATTTTACCCATGTTTGTAGCAGCAGGTTATTTCAGTCCAGTGCTTTGGGGTCTAATGTCTCCATCATGTTTCTATACAGTTTTTTGGGAATGATGCACATTCAGGATTGAGCGATGGTTGCGATAAAGATGCAGAGCCGTGTGAAATCCAGGCAGAATCTAATCGTCTAACAATGATTCTGTGACTTGAGGAGCTGTTATTGTTACCTCTGAATACCGAGTACTGCGGTGCAACCTTGAAGCTGTAGTGTAAACTCTACTGTTTTATTGCCATTGTTGCAGCAGGCGGCAGATTTACCAGGTCTAATGCCGCCGATTTTAGCTTCCTTGTAAAGCTGTTTTACAACCCGGACGTGAGCATTGGCCTGTCCTTCAGGTGACACACACACACACACTGCAATCCAAACTCATATCACACTTTATTGCTAGCTGTCAGCAGAAAAGCACAACTGACTGATGATCCCTCGCTCATTTAGAACATTTAAACGTCGTTTCAATCTGAAACACAAACACAGCCATTCTCCTAAAAGCACCCAGACAATAAAGTCGCCCGAGCTGTGGGATTTGTTACAGAATGAGGAAACGACTGCATCCCCTCTGCTTTCTTTTCGCTTTTTGCCAGCTTCTCCCTGTCTGGCCCAGACAGCAGCTGTTACAATGGGTGATATGTTATATGTGCACGCGCTGGCTGGATTAAATTTTTAATGGCTCCAAGGGCAGCCGCCCCGGCTGTAAAACATAAACTGCTGCGACGGTGAGAAAGAGGGCCATCACACATACATTTCTGTTTTTCTCTGGGAGGATTGTTAAACACCTCCCGCCCAAAAACAGTTTTCACAACTTTTTTTTGACACTGCTGCAAATTAGAAAGCAGTCTGTCTGAGCTCAGGGAGGCGGGCGGCGCATCAGATAAATGGCACGCTAAGTTGGTGATCAGCAGTCAAGCAGGCGATGTTATGACAAGGGAGATCACCTAAAGCTCGACGTGAGTTATGTGCACTGATTGTCAGCCGACATTATGCACACTGTTTGAGGCTAAACAACCCAGTGTGCGCATCATAAACTGTGCCACCTTAAAGCAAGGAAGCCCCCCCATGCTTTTCCCCCTCCTCCATAAACAACTCTGTCATTTTAAGTAAGTATCACCCTGCTTACCAGGCACCTTTCGTGTGTGAGCTGCACCTAATTTATAAGTTTTTAAATCTGTTGCAAGTGTTGTTGTGAGAAATGCCTGGTTGCAAATGTCTTTTATTGGATGCTGACTCTGTAGTATTACAGGCTTGCAGATATGCCTGGTGTAATATGTCCCTACAGCTTTATCTTGTAATAGTAAAGTGTATTAATTTTCCTGGACTGGAAGAGAGAGTGTGTGATGGGTAAGAATTGACTCTATTTGGGATTGCAGCGACTTGCCACAGACTGAAAACCTGGTTTTCACGCAAGGGTGGCAAAAGATGAAGCGGGTGGTGGGAGGGGAAGGAAAGGAAAGAGAAAAAAAAAAGAATGCTTTCAGTTGGTAGATTTCTTAAGTAAGCTTACCGGTTTATCAAAATCCATCATGAAGAGAGGGGACGCAGTCATTAAAGACTTTTCCAAGAGTTGCATTCTTGAAATTGGAAGTGAAAGTCCACTTTGCATGGTCACCATCCTGGTTTGCTGTATAGTGAGGGAACAGTTCGAGCCATTCTACCATTTACTGTATGAGTTACATGGATGTGGTGCCAGCTCATGTTAACTGTCAATGAAAGTCTCTCATAGCTTCATCTAATTTGATTTACACACAGAGAACTCAAATCACAACTTTCTTTGTGAGTAGCTTCTGAACCGATACAGTACTGTGTAAAAGTCTTGAGCCACCCCCTCGTTTCTTGGTATTTTGCTTCTAGAAATTGGTATTGACTAATAGTTCTCCAGCTTTCTGAGGTGTCTTTCAAACTTTTTCTTTGGATATCGGCGTCTTTTCCACTCATTTTCAGTCCAGTCCATAAAGGCTTCTAACGCCATGAGGTAGGAGTTGTGTGGACATAACAGACAGCTCTGCAAAGATGACTTTAAGTTGGATCCATAGGCTCTTTATTACCAGCAGCCTGTAACAAAAACACATCATTTGTTCTCGTTTCTATTGCTGCACTGGAAAAATACCAAAGATAAAATTTTTATAGGCAAATAGTATTTCTGCAGCAACAAGGTGATTGCCAAAGAGCTCTTAGCTGAAAAGTTTCCGTATCTCTGCATGGTGTGCAGAAGTGGAGGACAAAAGAAATGATCTGCAGCAGATTAACAGGATCTGAAAGGGATGTCCTGAAGAAAGAGGAACCGATTCAGCAAAGACCTGAACCAGGACCTGATAGATGCAACTAGACCTTCAGGTAATCCAGTTGACTGAAGCCTCATTAGAAATGGTCTCCATGGAAACGTGGCTGTTATGAAGCCATTCTTAAGGAAGGGAAAAAGGCAGAAGAATGTCACATGACACAAGAAT
The DNA here is from genome assembly GCA_037177495.1 of Rhadinocentrus ornatus. Classification (NCBI taxonomy): domain Eukaryota; kingdom Metazoa; phylum Chordata; class Actinopteri; order Atheriniformes; family Melanotaeniidae; genus Rhadinocentrus; species Rhadinocentrus ornatus. The sequence goes on from JBAMHW010000016.1 coordinate 29,546,772, forward strand.
TGGACTGAAGATCAGTGACAACAGGCCTGATGGAGGGATGGATCCTCCCTAGAACCCGGACCTAAACATTTTTAAAGCAGTGTAGGATCACCTGGACAGAAACATCCAAAGAAGGATCCTATTCCTTTTCCTGAGGATGACATAATAGTTACTAGAAAACCTGTCTGAGAGGGTTCAGATTCAGTTTTTACCTTGTATACTTCATTTACATATGTCTGCACCAGGCATCGCCAGACCTCTGATACGGTGGCATGTAACGTTAACACTAAGTGATCTCGGGTGAATGAGAGGAGAAAATCCCAACTTTAAGGCCATAATGAATGATGAATAATGCGTATGAGTCCAATTTAATGTCTCAGGATAAATTATCTTTGTCAGTGATGACAATACTAATTATTTAATTACCTAATTCAATGCATCAACTAGAAAAGAAAGTTTTCCGGTGGTCCCCTTCACCAGACAAGTTCATCCTGCATGTTATAAGATCAGTCATGACTCAGTGACATTTTGCAGAACCACCTTTGGACGGTCATCCTTTTCCACCTGGAACGCAAAGCCAAATGAGACGAAGGGTCTGACGGATTTTTAGACATTTACATTAGATGTGAAGAACTGGCTGAAAACAGACGAGACGTGGTGTTAGTAAGCTGCCGTCTGGTAGCGTCTGTGCTTTCCTGATGTGATTTTAGCTGACAGGGATTGTATTTATTTTTGTTTGTTATATGTTGTACACGTTGCATTATATTGTTCCTGTTTATATTGTATCATATTTTTTGTCTTTTTCTCTTCGTCCGTTCTTTTTTTTTTTTTACTTGAAAAGCCCAACCAGGACAAGAGTTGTGAATTGGCTTAATGCAATAAACTCTATATGAAAGTCATCAGTGGTTCTGTCCTCTATGTCTGTTTGCTTTGTTCCTGATAAATAAAGTAGTAATAATAATAAAAACAAAAATAAAAATACTGGAGAATAAATTCCAACATGATGTTTTAACATATTTGTTGCAGCACATTTCCAACCATTTCTTATAATAGTATTTTTCTGCAAATATAAAAATAAATATAAGTAAAGTCTGACTATATGAATTTTATTCTGCTGGATTTTAAAGGAAAACTTCTAAATTCATGTAAGAGATAGAAATGACTTCATTTCAGTTGGAAGTATTTTCTGACTTGAATCCATATTAATTTATACATTTATTACTTTTTTTTGTGTATTTAATTTTTGTTTGATAACACACAGAAAGGAGAAAGTCTATTACAACCATATAATTATTATTTTTTTTAAATTAGTTGGTGTTTTAGTTTCAGCAGCAGTAACAGTCGGGTGAGCAAAGGGAAGCAGATGAAACGTAATGCTGCTCATTTTATAAACATAGCAGGACTTTACATTTACAATTATAAATGTAATCTGAGTAATGGGGGGCCTGGGCCCCTGTAGATCCCAATGTTTAGCAACACCCCTGGTTTGTACATATAAAAAAACATACATCTCCTGTTTCCTGATAATATATAAATAAATTAATTGTGGCTCAAAATGTACGATGAACCAATAAAATAAGTAGAGGTCCTACAGAGGACGTGTCCAGAGTAATGATCAATCAGCTGTTTATTAGAATACAGTAAATAAGTTTCTACTCTCCAGGCAAATTGGTTTTAAAGCTGATCCCAACATCAAGCAAGACTAAGAGTCTCCTTTTTGCTCAGATAAAAAAAAAATAGTCTCCTCTCTGTGGGGAAAATGGTAAAATAGAGGAGACAACCGGTGGTCTCCCAAGTTTGTACAGCAGTGCTTTTCCTGATAATGTCCCACATTCAGGTTTCTGCTTTCAGTAGCCTTCGCACGAGTGCTCCAGTCTCACACGGCACTTAAGTGTGATTAATAAGGTGCAGCGCTGTGTGTGTGCATGTGTGTGTGTTGAAGGGTTGGTGTAGAGGTGGCGGTAGTGGGGAGTTTATGTCAAGATAAACGTGGAAATGACCTAGCAGTCACCGGCTTTTTCCTTTCGGCAACTGCACAGTGCCTAGCTCGAGAGCAGGAGAGGCTGGGGGTTTTTATCAAGCCGAGGGCTCAGACCACCAGAGGCTCTTGTGAAGGAAGAAAATTACCGGGTGCAAACATTCACAATACCCCAACTCAATTCCCCCCTCCCTCATCTCTCTCTTTTCCTTCTCTCTCTGACTTCCACTCTCCTGTCCCTATGTTTATCAGGTTTTGGGGCACTGTATTTTGATGTCAATAAGCAATTTTTCTTGCCTGGTCTCCTGCCTGACCCCTTTAATCCATCAATATATTATTAGAGATAAAGTTTTGTGGACGCCTGCTGCAGTCACAAGATAAATGACATCTCTGAAGTCACGCATTAAAGACTAGATTAAGGCCTTGTGACTGTGTCTTCAGTGCTCATCTGTGTGCCTCTGTCCAACCTATCACACTAAGTGACAAGAAAGAAAAATAATGAACTGAGGCAGAAAAAGCAAAGAGATATTTCTTACACACAACCAGCGTCTGTCTTCAGCCAGGATTAGGACGCATTAGAGGCATGCTGGAGAAGAGCAGGGAGGGGGCAAGGGAGCGGCGCTGATGGTGTACATTGAGGCGGAAATAAAAGAGAAATTCAGGCCTCCGTATGTTTAAAATCAGCAACGTGTGAAACAATGTCGGCCCAGTTTGTTAATATTAGGCTCATATTATAAACTGAATACTTGTACACTGTACAGATAATATTCTGTTTAGATTCACAGCTCCGTGAACTAAAGCATGCTCATTCAGAAGGAGATATTTAGATTTTACGTCCTAACCATTTTAATTGTGGACCTATTAAGCACTTCAGATCATTTTTGGATTTAAAACTTAATATGTAAAGTTTTGCTTTAAAAACACTTGCACATAGATAGAGAGTAAAGCCTGCAGTGAAATGAAGCTCAGTCTAAGCTTTAAATAACAATATATTAATAACAATAATAAGATTTGTGCAAAATTAAAAAAATGGTATAAAACGTCAGGATGAATTAGATAAACCACATATGTAAGCAGCAGGACATCAGTGCAATGAAATCAGAACTAAATTAGTATTAAAAGTAAATGTTTATTGCAAGAAACAGGAATTAAATGTTTTTCTTATTGTTGTATTTAAGTGGAACATTAGTTTCAAATAGCTTCATAAGCACATGAATAGAAGAGAAATTAAGCAGCTTCAGAAAAGAAATCATTTTGTTTCAACCTGAACTACAACAGACGTCAGGAAAAAACATGAACTGCACAGTGCCAGTATGAATAAAAATAATCTGAGTGATGCGTTTTAATGGCATCTCCATGGAGGGACTCTCAGGAAAAAGTCCCTGTTTGTACCTTCAGGGGTACAAAGACGTGTCCCTGGGGTGCCTTCAAAGGTTCTGCTGTTCCTCAAAAGTTGCTACTTGTTTGTACCCTTGTAGTCTGTATCTTATAAAGAACATTGCTTTACCTGCTGGTCGTCTGGTAAAAGTAGAAAAATGTTTTCCTGTCACACACTAATTCACGTGACAATGAAAACCTCAGAGCCAGCGAGAGGTTTTGTGTCCTGCCTGCAAACTCTCACCTCCAACCTTCCGACTGACAGATGAGAAGCTCCAGACAACCTCGGAACAAAAGAGAACGATGTGAAACAAATAAAAAATTATATTTGTGTTATTATAGTAATTTAACTCTTTAAATCCTCTAGAGGAAATTATTTAGCGACTATAAGGAATCATCTCTATCACATGGTTGAGGTATGTTATTCCAAAAGTAATGCTTGTTATCCCTTCACTCTTTCAAAGTTTAACCATTTTATTATTGTTTCTATATTATTTACTGTTATCTCGACCATTTCTTAAGAAAACATTTATCCTTATTATTGTCCTGAGGAAATAAAAAACGCAAGTAAAACATGTTTTCCATTGTGCAAACATTAAAGGGTTAAAGGGTGCACATTTTCATATATAAGCCCTCTTTTCCTTTTCTAAAGTTTATTCAACAGCATAGCATTTTATTAAAATCTTATTTGAATGTAAAAGATAACTGAAAAGCTTTTCTATTGAAAGCAGAATTATTTGTTTCTGTTTAATTTGCTGTCATTTACAGTAAATTTAATGCAAAATACTGTGCAAAAAGCCTTTCTCTACACTTTGTATCATGTATCTGCCAGTAAAACTGAAAATATGTGCAGTGTTTTACTGCGACCTGCCTGTTCTCATTAAAGATTAAGTTAGTTATTGCTCACCAAATCATTTTACATGTTGCTATCACATGTTTTTGCAGTTCTGTGTAGGATTTCATGCCATATACAATAAGAAGAAATCACTCCTAGCTAATCAGATTTAACCCTAACCATTGTTTAAAGTTGCACTATGTAACTTTGTGACCTTTAAACCTCTGCGTTCATGGCGCGTTTGATGGCACAGTGACATTTTATGTGCTAGCTCATGCTAGCACATGGATTTAAACACACCAGCTGTTCTGATTGCATACCCTGACTAATTCAGCAAGGATATGCAAGAAGACATTATTGGAGGAGAAAAGGTAAAGAAAGAGAGATAGAGGAGAAGATAAGACAAGAGTGAAGACTTTTACTGTCTGGAGAGATGCCAGAATACAGGTAGGATGCAAGATGGACGCTGGATTAGCTGCTGAAAGGGGGCGCATCACTGAGAAACATCTGCAAAAGTTCTGTAGTGTATCTTTAACAGCAAAAAATGAGACACCAATAGCAGAAGGTGCAGATAGGTGTATGCTGTTCATGCACATTGCTGCGTGATTATGTTGTTGCAACAGACTACGAATCAGAAAGTGCCCAAAGGTATTTTAAATTGTGACAGCATTGGTTCATCCCTTTAGTTAGAAACCTTTTCTTTATGTTTGAATGACTCATAGTTTAGTGTTACGTCAGCAAACATCATTTGGAATGAAAGTTATTTAAAAGGCCACCAATGTCCAAAGAAACACAAAAACTAAACTAAAAAATAAACAAAAAAACAATAACACAACAAAGAAAAAAACAACAACAACAACAACATATCTTTCAGAAAAACTGGGGAATTTTTGTTGGAAAAAACTTTAAAGGATGGCAAACTATAGACTTGTGTACAGTGCTGCATGCACACTTCACGACCTGGACGGTTCATCGCCTGCATCTTCTCTGGAAGAATTTAGCTTTTTAATAATTTTTCTAAAATAATCGCCTGCATCAATGCACATCTCTGTAATGCCGTGACTGAGAAGCTTCAGCTTTATGAGTGGGACACAACAACAACAACACCAACATCTCCGCTGCTGTCTTAGCACGGAGCGCTGTAATTTCAAAAATTATTTCAATAGTATAAAATAAAATAAAATTAAAATGACTACATAACTATGAGCTTTTATAAAGAATGGTTTCTTCACTGCTTGCTTAGTATGGCAGTGCTCTCCTGAAAAACAGACACCCTAAAACCTCTGAGTAATAGACAGGATTACACTCTTGAAATGACATTTTTATAGCTTAAACTCCTGACTACCTGGACTAGCAGATATTAAACACATATCTGGTAGCACTTAGTGTTAAGTGGGTCCAAGTGCTTATTAATGCTGTAAGTCGGTGCCTGTTCCAGCCTGGGCTGATCCGGGTTGCTATAGGCCACAGTGAACGAACATGGAGGGATTTGCACTGGACTTAGACCTGTTATCAGTGGTTGTTACTTAATACAGCACCGCGCTGACATTGTCACATCTGGGCGACGATTGCTAATGTTTGCATTTATTTTGTTCCCCCACTGCTTGTGTTTTCATGTGGAACATTCTCACCTGACCAGAGACCCAGCTCCAGTCCCCTTCAGCATCTCTGCAGAGGAAGTGGAGGCTTTTGTGTGAGCACCGAACGTGGCTTTTTGTTCCTCTTCACGTCAGTAGGCGACCTCTCCAGTATTTAGCCTATGAACTTGTCAACGTGCGCTCCTCAGAGGCTCAATGAACGCTATTATGTGTCATTCTGTGCAGGAATTCATCAGAAAAATTGGCTTCTAAAATAAATGAAATCACACAAGGTTAAAATAAAAGTTAGGGAGGTGAAAGCTGATACGAAGCAGATTATCCTCTCATTTCAAAGCTCTGCATTCATTTGACTGTCTAGCCAAGGCCCCTCTGTTATGGCCATCTGATGTGTTTATCCTGGCTTTAGATGTGAATTTGATGTAAGTGGAGCCCATTCATGCTGTGATATTTGCTCCTTGATTTTTGTTTTGGAAGGCAGTAGGCATTTGTATTATGCATTTTCTAAATGTTATGCTATTTTGTTAGAATTCTTTATTTCAAACATAAAAACAAAGCAAAATCAACCAAAATAAAAACAAAAAACAACAAAAAACAAAAATTAAATAAAAGAAAAGCCATAATGACACGATGATGTCGATGAGTTCATGTTACAATTGTAAATTAATTTCTTTTTAGCGCAGTAATTGCTTCTTGAAGGTTCATCTTTTCTGCTTTAAACTTAATCTGTTATGAAGTAGAAAACTAATATGACTGACGCAAAATTAGACTTCATTAAAAGGCTCGAGTGTTTCATGAAAGACAATATCCTCTCAGTGCTCATAGTTCAACCTCACATTTAACTGCAATAAGCTAAATGAATGTAAGTAGGACCGACATTAATGTGGTCTCGATTCTGTCCACATTTTCATTCAGCCAGCAGAAGAAAGTCTGCATACACTTCCAGTCAAAACTTTAAACACACCCACCCAAAAATATTTATATCAACACTCAAACCTAAATATGCTATATGAAGCTTCTCCTATCACTCCTAAGCTCCTCCCTCTTCTCCAAATATGCAAATATGTTGGTTTTTGGCTGTGGTGGCAGCCAAATGCAGAAACAAATAAGTGACATCATGAGGCCCATTTTTGCTCGAAGCAGAAGACGGAGAGTTTCGTCATACGTCAGTTCATCCACAAGAGGGCAGTGCCGAGTTCAGAGTTTCTTGTTTTGACCCTGATTGGTGGTGGTAATGCAGCGCTATAAAGTTGCTTAGAACGGTCCAAAACCACCAGAAGAAGTGAAAGAAAACACAAAGAAGAAGCAGTTTCTCTCAACTTTTTTTTTGTTTGTCTTCTTCTTCTGGTGCTTTTATTTGGCGGTTCTGCGTCATCTTCTGCCTGTTCCTCTTCTTCTTCTCTGGTTTGTTCCTTTCGCTGGTTGCGTGTTAACTCAACACTGCCCCCGCCATTTCGGGTGGTATTGCTCCGTCTTCTGTGTCAAGCGACGGATAGCTTAGCTCCCTGGAAATGGAACAAATTACGTGTGTAACTGAAGCAGAAGATGGTCAGTCTAAGCAAAGTGCAGCCGAAGAGAAGAGAAATCTAAAGGAAGTAACGCATAGAAGGAAAAATAAAAAATGTGGCGGCTGGATGATGTAAACATGAAGCTGACAACACAAAAAGAAAGGAGATAGAAGAGGGAAGAAAGTTTAAAGAAAAATGTAAAAAATCTCCTAAACTTAAGTTTAAAGGTGATCATTTCCTACATGTTCAGACAAAATTCATTTTGTTCTTGTTGGAAAAGAGAAAATTATCGTTGTTTGTTTGTTTTTTTAAATGAAAAATGTATCATTTAACTTCAAAATCATTTAACTAAAAACTAAAAATTCATTTAGTTGTACTGTAATCTGGATTATTTTAGTAGAAATTGTGATTGACTTCTAACTTTAGGAATCTAACAGAAATGTTGGCTGCTGATCAAAAAGGATAATTTTGAGTTCTAACTTCAGGCAATGTACTAATGTAAAAAAAAAATAGATTAAATTAATATATTCTAAATAAGGATAAATCACGGTCTGCTGGATGAAAACAATGGGACAAACAGAACTTTGCTGCTGAATCTTTTTCACGCAGTTAGAAGATGGCCAGTCCATCTACGATCATCTACACCAGTGGTTCCCAACCTGGGGTCCGGGACCCCCCAAAGCAGTCCCCCAAAGAGCACAAAGGGTCCCTGAGGCTTTAAACATTAGAGACATTGTGATTAATGTCCACACACTGTCCCTATTTTAAGGGACAAAAGTAAGGCTCTATGATGTTCATTTAACTTTGGCTTTATCAAAGGACAGGACTCAACCAGAGCACATTATTTATAGTGAGAATCTCACTTTTGAAAGCCTGAAACCAGCATGGTTTCAGCACAGGGTGAAGCAAGGGGTCAACGGCATTTTAGTATATGCATGAAGGGGGTCCCCGAGGAAAAACGGTTGGGAACCACTGATCTACACCACATATCCTTGTGCTCCATTAAATGTGAATATCAATCGTGCAACTCCTTAAAACTACTAAAACTATGCAGCGAGTTAGCAGCAATCAGCGAGAGTTAATAGAATAAACATCAATTCTCCGGCACAGTGATGGATATCAGAGCAGCTTTCATCCCACTTTGTGTTTGATGGAGAAAGAAACAGAACAGACATGAGAAATGATAAATCAGATGGAAACTGTTCAGAAACGGTGTGTCTGCTGCTCTTTTCTTTAGGAGATGTTATCTCATCCCGGTTCAACTTAAGAGATTTTGGTTTATTTATTTTTTATCGTAATGATGCAGTCAGGTCAAGAAACTTTGCATTCCTTCATAGAGACAAACAGCTGCAAAAGTATTAACATTTGGAATAAATTCTAAATAAATCTTAAAAATGGTTTATTTCTATATATTGTCTACAAACACCTACAAAGACGCTGCTTCTAACACACTTAGACCCAAAAGTATTAGACTAAAAGTATCAGCCCACAACAAATAACAGATGGCCTGATAAAGAAAATCAAAAAGATGCTGAGTCATTGTCAATGTTGATGAATGATGGTTAAAAATCCTCTTCTCACTTTCAATAAGATTATTTATTTCAGAATTATGATTTGCAGCCTGAATACCAAGTTTATGCTTCCAAACACTGTAGAACTATGCATAAAAGATGCAATAAAAAGGACTGCTAAAGGTGTTGCAAATATGACCAAATATCTAATATATATA
>JBAMHW010000016.1:29555872-29565944 GCA_037177495.1 Rhadinocentrus ornatus
TATATATATTCTTATTATTCATCTAGCTTCAATCTATAATTTCTATCTCTTCATCTAGGGACCAGTGCATCACATCTTTTGTCAATCTTTAAACCAACCAATGAAATCAGATAAGTTTAAAAACTAATAAATGAATAGTTTTTAAGTGGAGTTCAGGCATTTAATCAGGAAGCAGTTCTACTCCACCACCACCTAATCATCCTCCTACTTTTATAGTTTAATGACTTTAAAGTAGTGATTTTTTTAAGTATCTATATACAAATAAGTGTGATGTCAGTTTAATGGCTGGGTGTTCTCAAGCACATACATACAATAGCCGCTCATTGAGTGTGGTGGGCTGAGGCTCATAGCATTGTGAGTTATGTGCCACCGCCCCCCATAAGAGCCGACTAAAACAGATCAGCAGATAACCCTTCTGAGCATGCTCAGTGTTTATCTACACTGCAGGGCCGCTGTGAAGTGCGTGATGAATCTGTAGTGATCAGTTAAAACCACATTGATGATGAACTAATGAATCAAGGCTGGCATTAATCACATCGCAGCTTGCACTGAAAAGACAAATGGAAATGCAAAAGTTCCATGCTAATGATGAACTACTAACAATTTGGTTGTGGACAAGGGGAGAGGGAAAATTACACACCGGGGTTTCATGCATAATCTCTGAAGATATTAATATTTCACCCCTCCAACCCGGCCTCCACCCGACATAGCCGCCTTTAGAGGCATAATCAAATTTCATTACCAGCCAAGCTGACATGATTAAACAGAAGAGAGTCTGAGTTCAGAGCCTCACACTGCGGCACACGCTAGCTGCCACTCAGAGCCGTCTCCACCCCCTTCATCATTCACAAACCACCGCCCACCCCTCCGCCCCAGCACGGCCCCATCGCCTCACACAGATCCAAATCAGCATTTCATGACCGGCATCGCATCTTTGACCACAGGTTTGCTCTGCTTGTGCCTTTATCTGTCAGTCATGTGACTCCCGGGGGAGCAGCTCATCTCTGGAAAAACCTCGGTGGATTCCTGCTTTCTCTCAGGCGGGATAAAGACAACAGCTGTAAAACAGCCACCTTAAATCATGTCTTATATATACTGGTGAAAACCCTATGAAGTGCTGTAAAATACTCTCTGTGGTATAAAAACAGAAGAAAAAGTGAATATAAAAGCTTTAAAAATGGGAATGCTTCTGTGTCACGCAAGAGCGTGATCCATGTCATGTAGTTGCAGATGAAGTAAGCTCTTCCAGTGAATTCACTTCCTGATGTTATACTTGCGTTACTGTTTCTTTTATGTATTCTATCATCCACTCAAACCGACCCACACTTAATTTCTGTCTGAGTTATCTGCACGCCACCTTGGTTGAGTAGAAAGTGAAGTGGAGATGTTTCCATTTTAGCCCGGGTCGAGGTCGATCCACTCCGCTCTTCTGCTTCACTGACCTTGCCAGCTTCTGTAATATTCCCCATCGCATTTTAAGGAAAACTGCTACTCATCTCTTCTTCTTTTTATTTGTTCATTAACTTAACGCAGGATCATGTGTGTACTCTCCTGTAAATGTGTGTGATGCAGACTGAAAGGGATATGTTATATATATATTTGTATCTGTCATTTTCTTTCTATCTCCCTTATGACTTCTTAATCCATCTGAATGCATAGAAGATAATGTTTTGGGCGAAATAACATAAGAGGAAGGATAGACTCCCAAGGACCAATATCTTTATTGCTTGGAGGATAAACGGATTATGTCAGCCATTTTCTGCTGCTGACAGCTTTTCTTATTAACCGATTTTATTTTTAATCTGCCAGGGAAGAAATGCGGTTTTATGTCACAATAAAACGCTGGTCACATCTAATGCTGCCCTCAAACAAACAGATTTTTCAAAGCCATGCTGGGAAATTTGAAATAACTTTAAAGAGGGTTTTTTTTTTTTTTGGGGGGGGGGGGGGGGGGGGACAGGGGGGGGGGAGGAAAAAAGAAGGGGGGGGGGTTTTGCTTTTCCCCCCCCCCTTCCTCCCCCCTCCATCCTCTCTCCATCCCCCCCCCCCCCCACACGGCTGTAGTAGGGAAAGAGAAGGAGGGGTGGTGTGGATCTTCATCCACATGCTTGTTCGACTGGGGAGTAAAAGATTTTGAAAGTCCTTCACACTTGTATTCTTCTTTTAAATATTTATTTCTTTATTTTGCTGATCTCCGTAAAAAAATACTGCCTCCATCATGAGAATATAAGCGGGTGTGTGGGCCGCCTGCTGCGTCCATTCACTCGGCTTGCATTAGGACAACACAAAGAAAAGCGCAGATGCTTGACTTACAGCGAAGTGTGTGTAAGGAGGCCGCTTAGGAAACTTCAAAAAACAAAGCTGCGCAGTGTGAGTGCTCTCCTCGCCTTTTAGCATGTCCTAGCATCAGGCCCACTATCTCAGATGCTTCCCACTCAGCTCCCACCCCACTGCCAACAGATGCTGGGGATCATCTAAAATGAAACCATTTGACCAGATTTATATGGGAGGGGGGGTGCGAAGCTATCATTAACCCCAGGGCTTTAGAGCTCCCTGCTCCCTCATTTCATGCTCATGATCTGAGGGTGTGAATTAGCCATTGCCCCCGGCAACCCAACTTAGTTACCGGCTGGACAACTTGAAAGCAATACACAGAGCTGCATAAAGAATCCTCTCAAAGCCCCCTCCCTCCTCCACAGCCTACATCCCTACCTTTTCCTGAGGGACTGAGACGAGGGTGGCGATGGGGGGTGTACCCGTGTCATGTCTATAATGGACAAGTGGCAGGTTCACCTTTGCCTGAGCTGGGGAGCTTAGAGTAAAATATTCTGATTTACTTTGTGATGTTCACATACATTAAAGCTTACAGTAAGTCGCTGTGGATAAGAGAAGTAATGTAAGACTTGATGGGATACGAAACATCTCAGGAAACAAACTGGTCTCAGTGCAAGTGTCTTTATGAAAAACACAGCAAAAAATGCTGGGACGCTACCTAAAATAAAACCGCAAATAAAACCAGTCAAACCTCATCAGCCCACATTTTATTTCCAGTAAAACATAACATATCAGAGGCTGAAACTCAGACATTCTACCATTTTATGGAAAATATGAGCTTATTTTAAATCTGATGGCAAAACGTAATGGCACAAAAACAACTGGAGGGAAACTGGACATCTAATTTGCAACATGACTGGGAATTAAAGGAGCAGGTAAGAGAGGCAGAGTCACATGTCAGTTTCATCTAATATTTTGTTTTATAAGATTTATAAATCATTGCATTCTGTTTTTATTTACATTTACACCGACTTCTTTGGAATTGGGGTGATAAAGTTTCCTAAACACAAACTATTTTTCTTTGTAACTAAAAAATGCAAAAACTGTTCGATCTTGTGTATTTTGTGGACACATAAACCTGCCTTCACTTAACCTGCATGACCATGAAGTAAATGCAGTTGTGTAGCGGACGTCAGTATTTTGGCGAAGTTTTGTTGGATTATAAATGGATTTGGTTTGTGTGCTGACTGTACCAGCTGATGGAATAACAACGCTGTTTATTCAGGAAGAAATGATTGAGCTTGATACCATGTGTTCAGTGTGTGTTTTTGTGTGTGCGCTACTGCTGCTGCTGGAGTAATACTGACATCAGTACAGATACGGAGGCAGACACCTGAATCAAGTCGCATGTCATTATGGGATCCAAATTCTCCACAAATACCCATGACTCCTTGCTGACAGGCTCTGCTGAAGGCAACAGTTTGCCTGAAGGAGCAATATCGACTCATGTTTATATTCTTGCAAAGTTACAGAAAGCAAAAATAACTGCAGAAACAGGAAGACACCTGCAAGCTAAATGCATAAAAAAAAAATTTAAATAAACAAAAATAAAAAATGTAAAAAAATATATATATTTTCCTGTCGCAACTCCGTAAAAATCTTTTTATCTTTGATGCCATTAACTTCCAGATCTGTTACACAGCCCCTGTGATGTGTCCTCCAGCCACACTGTGGCGCTGTTTTTGACGCAAATTAAATCCAGTAAGCTTCAAGTAGCACGCAACGACCGCTTGAAGTTAAACTATTCAGAGCTTTCATGATGCAGTTTGACTCAGTGTTGACTGTTTACAGCAGGGATCATCGACTCCGGACCTCTTGAACAGATGGTCGCTGCTTCCCTGCTGCAACACCGGGTTCGAATAAAAAGTTCTACAACAGCTTGTTGTCAAGGTCTGCACCGGCCTTTTAACAACCAATTATTTGAGTCTGTGTGCGGCAGCATGGACGTATTAAAAACCTGCAGGACACTGGCTCAGGTCCGGAGTTGGTGATTGCTGGTTTTGGATTAACTCCGGGTGAAATTAATGTACGAATTGGGGATTTTTTAAGGAGAAACTACAAGAACTGTAGAGTTCTATATGAATTGTTAAGCTATTTGCATTAAACCTACACAAGTTTGATTTTATGTCTACATTCAGTCGCTGTTTTGTTTGTGTTTTGTGTTTTTGAACAGTGAAATACTGTTTGGCATCAGAATATCCCCCACCTGGAGGACTGGCTGCCGAGTCTCATCTCCTCCACACACAACACAAACCAAAGTTCCATGAAAAACCAAAGTCAAACCCGCTTGACTCGACAGGCCTGTGGTAGCTTCACAACCCAAGCGTGATGGGACTGTGATATTTACGTGTATTTATGTATATTATGATGTCTCTAAATGAACAGAGTAGTTTTTTTATAGGCTTGTTTAAATTTATAATGCCATGACTAGAAGATTATTATTAAGCCTGGTACACAGATAAAGATTTTTGGTCTTTTCTGTCCCGATTTTGCCTCTTCCCGACCTCGGACGGCAAACGCTCAATCGTGAGATTTTCCTGTACAATTTTCATCTGGTCTGAGATGAGTAATGAGCAGATTTGCCCCGATAATCGGCTCTGAAACGGCTCGTAGCCGACAATTGGATATATTGAACATATATTTACCACCCGATATCTTCATATGTGCGGTAAACAGCCGACGACAGTGCGGATGGTGACATTGGCCGGAGTGTAGCCAATCAGAGAGCGAGCTAGCTGGGGAACAAGGAAGGATATATAGTCCGTGTTCACGCTGTCTACAGTCTGTTGTTTTTTTCAGTTCTGGCTTTTTCTTTTAACAATAGTCCCAAGACCACCATGATTCCCTCGTCCTATATACCCTCTTCCATGCTGGGTGTTTTCCGGTTGTTTCTTCTTCTTTGTTTTTTGCCGGATGTTGCTATGGTTCTTCCTCTACGTTTTTGTTAGATGCTGTTTGGTCAGGTGAGATGTCTGGCTCGGAGGACTAGATTGTAGATGAATTGCGGGACAGCATCGTTATATGTGTGTTGCTCTGTGATTAGATTATTGGCGCACACCACACACATACGATCAACACTGTTTAATGCCTGATTTTCTGTCTTCCGTGTGAGGTCTTGAACCGATAAAAAATTTCATGAGATTAAAAAAATCCTTGTGTGTGTACCTGGATTACTGTAGATTTTTGCTCTCAGTTTGTTTTTTTAATGTCCAGTTTTATCTTTAATGCACCTGTTACATCTATTAAAATTAAGGTTATATCCTTTTTTCTAAATGAAAGGCAGACTGTTGAAAATTCCCATTGGGATTCACATGTTTTCCACCATTTTTCCACTCAGCCTGTTTATTTAAGTGGTGCTTGTTAAAACTATTCAACGATGATGCTTAGTCTTATCAGCAGTAGAGGAAACATTTAGAGAATTAGTGCAGATAGATTCATTCCCTATCATCAATAACAATCCTCCTCATTTTCTCTTCAGACTTTCAGATGTTTGCATATCATTTGTGTTTTTAATTGGTGAAGTTTGATTAAACCCAGCCCCTAGTGTTACATGGCATTAGGCGCTGCCATATGTTTAGTTGGGAGCAGATACCCATTTCCATAATCATTTTGCCTGTTTGAGGCGCCACTTTATTTGCTGCACGCTTCTGATTGCATCTTCCTCCACTTAAATGATGCCTTGTGAGTTTTTCAGTTTATTGCTGTGACCTTTAATCTACGACGTACAGAATGCTCCCATCTATCATGGTTGTCACTTTGAAATCCCTAATCTTGTATGAAAAGTCTTTACAAGTGCGCGTGGATTACTCTCTGATAATTAATCATATTCAAATGCATGAAAACAAATTTTGTTTACATATTTGCCAACACCTAAAATGAGAGGAAGGAGGGGGGTATGTAGCCCTGTGAGTTAGGTGAAGGTGTGCATTTGCATAACATTTAAACAAGCCCAGCAGAGAATGATTTGTGAAATAAGCAGAGGCCATTTTTCAGTCAAAATACATTTAGATCACAGCATTTTATTTCATTTATATTTATTTATTACAGACCCAGCTGATAATTCGAGGGCTAGTGTTTGTGTTACAACCAAACTCAAGCCAACAAATCTTGACAGTAATCTCACTTAAAGTCTGACCGGATAAAAACAAATGTTATTTTGCAGCTTTCCAGCAGATTTAATCCGCAGTGTGGGTTGCAGAGTCCAGTCAAACATGAAATTCTGTTCTAGTGCAGAAAAACTAGACGGGTTTTTGCTTCCAACGACAGTCATGGGATTGTAATAAATTTCCTTCACAAACACACATTTAGACTCAATTATTAAACAATTCAAGCATAAAAAAAAGATTATATAATTTAGAGTTTTGATGATCTGAATGGGTTTGTGGTGCTTGGTAGTTCTAACTTGAGCTTTGCTGGACTCAACATATTTATCTGTCACATGTAACAGAAATAACACCTTTTGCATAATTGCAGACTATTTATTTCACCAAACGTGTGAGAATGTGACAATTTCTCATTATATTTATCCAAATTTCATTAATTGTCACTGTACAAAGTAGCGTAGAGGCAAATCAAGCAGTTCATGGTGACAGACCCATTAACATGGTCTAGTTCCCTGGACTGAGCTAGCAGGGGTGCAGGATTTTCTCATAAAATGGAAATGATATTAATGAGAACATCAACCACTAAAATATGTTCTGTCATTGTGAAACAAAACGTCCGTGTTATAAAATCCATCCAGATAAACAAGGTGGCCAGTCTGCTGCCAGCATGTAGCATCAGTAGAAAAGTAGCTTTGGTCCTTCATTCCAGCAGAGGGGACGCAGACTGGAGGCCGGAGGTCTAGACGTGATGCAACGCTGATGAAACACACAAGAAATGGATTTTATAAGATAAAAAAAAAGTTACTTTAGTGTTTTGGTAATAGTTAAAAACTATGTCAGTCTCTGAAACATTTTCAATTTTGGCAGCATGAATTATTTTTCCAGTGTGCTCTATGTTGTGCTCATGATAACCTAAACAGTGCAACCATGAAGGTAAAACAAAATACACAACTTGTACAACTTCACAGTAATTCACCAAACTGCCTTTTTTCATGTGGTGTGCCTGACTGTCCACAAGCATTTAGGAAATTTGGGGCATAAAGTGAAAGAAAGTGCTAGAGAGGGAGACATTTGTACAACGCTAACTTGTCAGTTTGTCATTAACAATGTAACTTTGACTAAAATATCACAACTGATACAATGTGCTGTAAGGGATATTAATTATGCGCACTTTGGTATACTTATTGTTTTGATATTTTTCTTTGTAGTTTCAGATGTTTTGTTGGCATCAATCCAACCTGTGGCACCAAGACAGCAAGGCTAATGAGCCAAAGAAGTGGGAAGGTGGTTGAAAAGAGGAACAGTGCAGTCAGTCCTCGTTTCCTCTCTTCTCAGGCATTTAATGGACTTTGAATGGATGTGAACACAAGAGAAATGACAAAGCTTTTTTTTAACAACGTGTGGAAAATTGTTTCTGGGATTTTCTTTATTTTTTCTGCTTTGAAGAGGTTCTTACCTCCTTTGTTGTTGTTGACTAGCAAGCTCTGTTATAGCGTTCTTTCTAAAGATAATACCTCAAGTCCAAAATAGACCTTAAAGCCTTGTGTATGCCATTGAGTATGGTCTAAATTAAACTTCATACTATGCACACGTTTTAACACTGTCAATGTAGCAAAACAAGCAACAATAAAAAAAATAAATAAAAAACATCTACAACATTAATTGTGTTGGATTAATTACAGCGATCACCTGTAAACTCTGTGATTTAAATAAAATACAAAGGAATAATGTATACTCGATTCCAACTTATTGTTGGTTTTCTCCCCCCAATACAAGACATCCTTGTATTTTATTTACAGTAAAGTCATGTAAAAGTTTTCCAGTAACAAAATTTAATATTTACAGTAAAGTCCTCTGAGACAACTTTTTTGTGATATAGGGCAATACAAATAAACTTGATTTGATTTAGTGGTTTTTACAAATTATTATTGGCAACTTTTTTGCCAGGTGTTTACTGTAAAAACTACAGTCAATTTTTTACAGTGTGTTTTTCAGGCCTGTTGTTGGCGTTTGGCTCTGCAACAAAAACTGGGATGAGTGCTGCTTTCTGCCTTCTCCATACTTGATTCCTACAACACCCAGAACTGTTTCATATAACTTTGTGAGTTTCACAAGCTGTAACCTGTTAATTGAGGCATCCGGACACACATTTGTGTATTTGAAGAACTGCACAGAACATTTAGTGACTCAGCTCACCATCTAAAATCAGCTTTCCTCTTTACATTTTAGATTTTACAGACCTGAACTATGTTTTTTTCTACCACTCTTTGAATTAATAACAACATATTACAGACCTTTATACTAAACATGAAACTGTGTTGACTTTCATAATATTTTGTTCTTGGCAAGCTTGGATATAAATGTTTTCATCTAACGTGTCAGAAGGTACAGAACTTAGAAGAGATTATTATAGGAACAGTAAAGGCAAAAAACATTATGTATTTGTGCACGTTTGTGCTGCCAGGTGTGCTTCCTGAAGTGGGGACTTTATCTGTTGGGCGATGATGAGGAAGTCGGATGTGACGTAGGCCCCGCCCTCATTGGAGGCTCTATAAGTTAGTGTTTGCCACTGTGTTTTTTCTAAAACTGTCCATGTATTCATCTTGTACCCACAAAAGCTCTTCGTTTTCTAATGTTTATCCTACGCTGTGCTACAGACTGAGGAACAAAGGTTTGCATTCATGAAAATTTATTACGAGATTTGTGCATTTGTAGACTTTCTGTGCGTTAGATGCAACTGGAGGGGATTTCTTTAGCAAAAGTGAGTCCTGGTTATGTTTCTTTTTGAAAAAGACATTTTTTATAAAGCGGAATGTAAAAAAACAAAACAATTCACTTTCAATTACCCCCAGCTCTTCCTCGCTCAACCTCCACAGGTCTAGTTTCTAAGGAGAAGGAAAAAAAGAGAAAGGATGTTTTTCGCTTGCTATGGTCGCACCCCTCCCTCATTCTTCTCCTATCATTCTGGCTTCCACTTTTATGCATGAAACAGAGAGGTAGATTGAAAGCTTTCACCGGCCATTCAGACAATGAAGAAAGGAGATCCTCAGAGCTTTATTAGATATGAAGATCTACAATAAAAATCAATTTCTGGCCTCTTTATGCAGTTTAAATGACAAAGCCTCAACCCATTCAGCCATTGTGTGCAGGAAAGTAATTCTGCTGCACTGCCCGAGACAAGAGCGCCGTATACTTTCTGACCTGAGATTGCAGATTCTAATATGATACAGAGCTACTGAGATAATAGGAGGCACTTAATATCATCTGTTGAGAAGAAAAAAAGTTATCTCATATCTTTTGGTAGATAGATGGATGGGGGCCGAGCTTTAAACCATTTCATGGGCAGAATACTAAACAGGCTGAGATGGACAGCTGAGCATTTTACGCTTCTTTAATGGGACATTTTGGGACAATGAATAAGGTCTACATAAGTAGGCACTTAATTAAGTTCTGATAGTGTTGAGGTGAAATGGTAAAAGCAAGAAATGGTCAATTTAAGATTTAAGAAAGAAAATAAAGGGAAAGAAGGGAAATTATGGAATTGGAGCTGGCAATGACAGATCGATCTATCTATCTATCTATCTATCTATCTATCTATCTATCTATCTATCTATCTATCTATCTATCTATCTATC
>JBAMHW010000016.1:29589355-29600030 GCA_037177495.1 Rhadinocentrus ornatus
ATCATCCATCATCCATCATCCATCATCCATCCATCCATCCATCCATCCATCCATCCATCATCCATCATCCATCATCCTATATCCATCATCCATCATCCATCATCCATCCATCCATTCATCCATCCATCCATCCATCTATTTATCATCCATCCATCCATCCATCCATCCATCCATCCATCCATCCATCTATTTATCATCCATCCATCCATCCATCTATTTATCATCCATCCATCCATCCATCTATTTATCATCCATCCATCCATCCACATCATTCATGCTTCTTTCTAAGAAGCATTGTCATTGTCCAGCATTTTGGCATATATGAATAGAAGTCAAAGCACAAATAAACAAATAAAATATCTTAACTAAATAATCATCCATGTTTTCAGAGCCTCTGTGGGAATTTGTGCCAGTCTGGATGTTCTCAGTTAGTTTGGTGTTTGAGTTTGCTCATGAACTGCATCAGCACAAACGATCTGCACGCCAGATATCAATGGCTTCTACCTCCTCTACCAGATCTTTACATTTTACACCATCCAACCACCACCACATTTTGGTTTTTCCCTCTAGACATAATTTAAATTCTTCTCTCATTCAGCTGCACTTTGTTCAGGCAGCAGCTGGCAAACGTCAATGCAGACAATGCATCGATAATACGTCGTGGAATAGTGTTGATGGGAAAAATAGTGACAGCAATGCAGGACAAATAACAGAAATGACCTGATTCATTCATCTCCTGCTGATCTGGACAGTTTCATATGGAACTAAATGAATTTTAACCTGCAGTTGGCAGGTTGGCAGGTTAAAAACTCAAGCCCTGCCCAGCAGGTAGATGACTGGACTTTCAGGGGTTTAAAAATCATTCTCTGTCCTTAAACTGCACAATTTCAACATACTTTAAGCTGACATGCAAAGAGTATGATGGCTTTGCAATTTTTATTGAAATTTCAGGCTCATTTTATAGAAGTGTTAAAAATCATTTTAATGTTTTCCATCTATACGATTATATTTGCTTATAAAGGCTGCTCAGTTAAACATGCATGCAGCGATTCCATCACTCTTTATACTCAGATTTACACACAGCTGTGTCTCTTATCAGATATTAGGTCGGCAAATTAGATGCGGCTAGAAGTGCAACATAGGGTGCATCTTTCCTTACAGGTCAAAGATAAATATTTGGCTAAATTCTTAAAAATGCCTTGTAAAAAATCAGTACAAAGGAAAGTGAACAAGAAACACCCACTGACTTTGACCAATGGATCCAAATAGTTGGGGGAATCTATATAATGGAGTAAATGGCATGCAGACTCCAGAAGACCCAAATGGGAGAAAGGGAGCAGATACAGAAAGGAGATCAGTGACTCTGGAGACTGAAAGACGCACTCATGAAAACTCGAGTGTTTACAATGTTTGTGTTAACTGTAAAATAATAAACAATAAAGATGCAAAAATTTAATTACAAATATAATGAATATTAACAGTAGTTTTTATATAAAACAAACACACGTGCACTCATCCTAAATCTTGTGTATGACAAAGTATTCATATTGTCCTGTGAAAACCCTTTATATCCAGTTGTGATTCTATATAAGCATTAAGTGTCATAAGTCATCATGCCTGACAATACAACCTGCAAGAAAGTTAAAGAAATAGTCAACAAGCTGGAAATAAGATGCAAATATTTACTTTTTGGAGTTCCATTGTTACAGAACGATGAGGATCCTTGCACTGAAATAACATTTTAAATGTATGTGTCTCTTTTTCTGGCCTCCTGTTCACATCCTGGCAGCATGAAATGACCCATCGGCTTGATTAAAAAGCGGAAAAGAAAATGTAACTTTTACAGTTTTAAACCGCCTCTTCAGTAGAATCTGTTTCAAGCAGCACCATGATAACGTTAGAGACCGCTAAACGTATTAAACCTTACACTGAATTAGCATTAATTGGATGGCACTCTCCTTTCTTCTGCAAAGTAATAAACATTCCTGTGATGACAACACAAAAGCTCATGATGTGGTTGTTTTGTCTACTTTGTTCGGGACACAAAAGACTCGCTGTTCCTCCGGTCCCCCTGCTGAATGATCCGAGAGATTTTTTTTTAAATGTTAACTCTGCAGAGAGCAGGAAATAGTGTTGGGACAGCGACCAGAGCAGCAGGGCAATTAAGACAAATTAATTATGGTGGGGGCGTGCGGGACCTGCCCAGCTAAAGTGTGAACTCGCAGAGCCTCTGCCATTAAAAAGGGCTGCAGCATTTGCTATCGTGGTTATCTGCAGGGGAGCCAAACCTCCATTCTGTGACCCTGATGTGGCGTCTCTGGCTGTGGTCAGGGTGTCAGTCGACGGGTGAGCAGAAATTAAACGTATGCTCCTGCTCCCCCGGCCAGGTTTCTCCTCTGCAGAGATGGTCCTTTGCAATTAATGACCCATTTTTCTCCAACTCATCTGCATGTACATAAATTCACTTTGTGTGCAGAAATATCTATTATTATTCTCGCGTTCCCTTGCCTTTTACTGGCTGGGGCGCCCAGGGACCTGGGTGACCTTTTTTCCCAGTCTTGTCTGGAATGCAGCATCACACTTGCTTTTTCTGGAGCAGTAAAATCACCACAATTTGAAGCACATAACTTGTCTGTCTTCACTTTGTTTTGTGCATATGCGTTTGCCTTGTTGCATATTTGTGTGTTGTAGTTTGAAGAGGCAATGCTAAAGGACACACACACACGTGTTTTGCACCTTTGTACTTCTCCTCTCCAACACTGAATCAAGCGAATGAATTAGCCTTGTAAGAGTAGCTTTAGATTAACATATGCATGCCTGCCTTTTGTTTGCAGGGAAGTGAAAACTTGTCTGGCAGCACAAACTCGCAGCAGCGACAATTGTTTTATTCAAATAGGATCAGGAACAGCAGAAGAATAGTGAACATGTCTTTATAAGCTCAGGCAACAAGTGAAAACATCCACAAAACCTGAATGAGCAGAGACACTGACACAGATCCATATTCTTTTCCTTTGTAAAAACCAAATCCCTCTTTTCCTCCCTTCTCAGCCATAACATGGCTTCCAAGCGAGGTCCAGCCAGAAATCTTGCAGCATGGCCACGAAATAAAGGAAGTGCTGCCATGCCTGACAATGCCAGTGAATAATGCCAAAGCAAATTACTTAGGGAGAGTTTGGTCCAATTGGATGCCGTCCCTTGGTATGTAATTCCCATGGCACGTCGCTGGCAGTGGCGTTGCATGCCTCAATCAGGTGTGGGGGCCTGGAGGAGGCCCTGTTCCTTTGCATGTCCAAGTGTGAGGGGAATTCCTCTTAGAAAGGAGCCAGGCTTTGATGTGGGCATTCCCATTTGGATTACCGAACTAAAATAGTCAGTAATGGATCAGTGAAGTCATTCATCACCAATGTGTGCTTTGCCCAGTCCTCCTTCACCTCATAAACCTCACTTGGCTTCAAAGAGAGATGTCCACGGAGCTTCCTTAGCCAGGACATCTGGAGCAGGTGAAGCTGAAAATCATTATTTTAATGAGATTGTTTTGATGATCTGTTACTGACTTAAGATCGTTTAACCTGGTTTTAGTATAACCAATCGCAGATCAAAGACAGTTTTATGTGCAATAAGTTATCCAAAAATCAGTTAATATAGTGAGATTTAGTTGTTGTGGGGTCTTTATGGAGTGTGAAACTCATCTAAACAAACCTGTAGGTCCTTCTCAAGTTAACAGCTAGATCATCCATAATCCAGATTATAATGGCTGTAGAATAGAATATAATAGAATAAGTGGTACTGAACTGATGTAAACATACATTTTGTAATTGTTTTAATTACAGTTTTGTCATGAAAATGCTGAACAACAACGACGTTCTCTTGTTCAATTCACTTGAAATTTAAGTTTAGTTGAAGTTAAACTAAAGTAATTAAATAAAAACTGTAAAATGGGAGGGACTACTGAGCTCTACAACTCCTGCGATACTCCAGTATCTGGTCAAATGACAACGACGTGATCTCTTCCATAGCAACCCAACTTTCTGCCCTCTGCATTGAGTCTCATGGCAGATTATGTATGCCGGGTCATGACTGCTGAAAGGCGTTTATTGAACAATGCTCACCCATCCACGGCAGACTGAATGCTCTGAGCAGAACTGCTCTCCATGAGATGCTCAGGACACAGAGGGGACAAGCACTCGAGGATGTCATATTTCTCTCGCTGTTGTTTCAGTGAATTAGGTGGCTCACGCTTGAGAGCCCACTCCTCGCTCGTGTGTTGATAGGCATAGCATATGCACAGACATGTTAAACTCTCTGTCAGAGCAGTGCCATTAACCCGCTATGACTGGTTGTGTTTTCCTTCTTTTTGCTCACATTCTCACCTCTGAATTACACTGTGATTAGAATAAAAACTAATTATTTGCTCACCTTGACTGCTGCATAATGGAATAATCCCACTTATTTTTATCTTTAACAGAAATCCGAATGCTTTCCATACATTAGAGAGTTTTACTACCGAGGCTTTATTACCACAACAGGTAAACTGAGAGTTTTGGAAGAATGAAGGAGAAGGAGAGACATGGGAATAGAAAAGATAAACAGTTTGACCTTCTGTTTCTGCCAATTTCCAGTGGTCGCCCCCTCCTTAGCTTTCTCTTTCCCTCTTTTGCCCTCGGCCCTGTGTCGGACGAATCCTTTTTGGAGGGATAAATAGCACTGCTGCGCTTTGATAGCCTCAGTCCCAAACAGCAGCTACCGATAAATAAAAGGAACTTTCTCCATTTATCTCTGTGAGAAAGAAGTTCCTATTAGGGTCCCCATAGCCACGGGGCCTTTCCCTCCTTCACTGCACAGCTTTGTAGATTGCCTGCTTGGTTTAAGGTGCTATTGAGTGCTCACCAGGACAATTACATGCCAGGACCCCCCTCCGGAAATGTCCCTCCCCTCCACTTCCCTTCGCCCGTCCTGTACCTCTGCGCCAGTGTTGCACGAGATGCTATCTGCGATAGCACTGGATGGGAATAGTGTGAGCGGCGCGTCGTGTAATTGTGTGTGCATGTGTGTGTGTGAGCTCCCTGCTGGAAGAGGGACAGAGGGGGTAGAGTGATAATGGCCCTCTGAATGGTATGGAATAAAGTATCATTGCTCAGTGCCTGGAGTCAGACAGTGATGCTAATGCAAATGGTTTTTACCCCCACCTCTCTGTCTGGTATAATGATAGCCCCGCAAACAGTATGTATGAAGAAACAGAGCGCAGGAGATATATAAATAAAAATAGCCCACACCTCAGTGAAAATGACTTTTAGCTGCCTTCAGGGAACACAAGACGCACCTTTACGGTTCCCCTCTGGGCCTCCTCTATTTCCTTCTCTTAATTTTTTTTTCTTTTCTGTAAAATCATTTGATAACATATAAAGTAGAGTTTTTTTGTGCAGAGCAATCTAGCAGTGAAAACGCACTGTGCCTGGTTTTAGAAGGACTTGGCCCTAGACCCGGCATGTCAATCTCATTTCTACAAGCCTCACAAAATCAAAATCAAGGTGTTTTCAACACGTGAAATTAGGTGAGTGTATTGGTTATAGGGTGCATGAGTCCAAAGCTTCACCTTGAGAAGATACGGATATTTTCCAGCATACTGTTAACACTGGTTTGCTTTTTGAAAGGCACGTCTGGGTGGATGATGGACCGCGGAAGAAAAAGCCAAGAGTCTGCAGCTATTGTTTGTCTTTCAGTTGCAGTCTCGGAGGAAAGTATCGCCAGGATTGCAAGTGTGGACAGTTTGAGCCAGAGCCTACGCAGAGAGCGAAGGAGAAGGAAAGTGATGCCACAAATCTCCGACCGCAGAGGGGAGAGAGGGGAAGGCTGATCCAGGATCGAGCCGAGATCTTAGATCCTAGAGTGCCAGAAAAGGCGTCTATCAGAGCGAGGACAGACTCTGGCGCTCATCTCAGCTGATGCGTTGCTGGGATGTGGAGAGTGGCCTTCGTGTTGACCCTATCAGCTTCCTCGCCCTGGGTGAAGCCAGAGGAGGAGTTCACGGATACGAAAAGGGGGGCTGGGGACCCGCTTCCGAGAGGGCTGTGAAGACAGGCGGCCTGTGAACTGCTAGAGAGGGCAGTGCTAATCAAAGAGCCGGCAGGCTGACGCTTAGGCCTGTTCCTGTATCCCCACTCCTCCGTCTACTGCCTTCGCTCAGTTTTGCTCTCGGAGCCTAAGCTCCTTTTATTTCATGGTGTCAGTTTCAAAGGCTCGTCTTTTGTCCTCTGAGAAGCTGAGCGACACAGTCATCCATTTGTGGAGTGGTTCCATGAATAGAAACACTGACTAAATCTTGAGTATATAACTCACTGAATTTAACTCATTGCAAGGGTTCATTTTATTTATAATTGAGGCACTAAACATGTTTTCTTTTAGCTAAAAATTGCGTTTAAAGGCCAGAACAGTAAGTGCTACCTCTCACAGCCCGGGCAGTCTTATAGAAATACTTTAAATGGTAACCCCCCTTACACAATGCCTTTTTGTAATATATCATTTGACTTCACAGTGCCCTAATATTTGGGTAAAGTTTCATAAGGGTGCTTTTAGTGGCCTAAGCTAAGTGGTCTTAGCTGCCTGTGATAGGCCTCTGTGCTGAGCAGGTTCTGGAGATAGCAGCTCTCTGGTGGCAAGGCTTCTCTCGCAGGTCCCTCCCTGGCAGAAAGCAAAAGAAAGGGAATAAAGAGGGGCTGGGAGAGAAAGGAAGGAGGCAGGAGGGAATTGACACAGAGCTTGGCTAGGAGCCAGAGCCGGCCTCCTCGCGTCTAATGTACGAATGGGGATTTATTTAAACAGTGAGAAGAGAGGACAGCTTCACAGTGCCAGATTAATTCCGCTTTTTATTCAGAAAATAAAAGAGACTTTGAATTATTAAGAGATAGCGGGATTAGAGGCCTCTCTTTCCAACCCCAATCTACGCTCCTTTTAATTTCCACTTTATTAGAATTCTTTTTGAAGTATTTTAATGTGGACAAAAGGAGAAGAAGAGAGAGAAAGCAGAAAATATTAAATATCAGTTAAACTACATTAAACATAAGCCCAAGCCTCCATTTTTTTTTCTTCTCCACAGTCATATTGATCCTACTCTTTCACTTCTCAATTATCAACTTTTATTGTAGGTTCAGCCAAGTGCAGAGGCCGATTTCTGAAATGAAACGGCTTCTATCTTCTATTCATCCTCGAGGCTGCGGGGCTGTGGTGGGGTTTCTCGCTCCCTCACGCTCTCTCTTCACTTCACTTCCTTAAACCCCACTCAAAATGTGTCAGAGAGGGCGATTGTGTCGCGCTCCGAGGAAGAGGAGGAGGTGGAGGAGAGGGCCGACGGATCTCACGTCTTCACGGCTCGGGTCAGCCTGGTATCAACAGGAGAGGACGGGCACAGGTCAGTTCGTCCTGGTCAAACACACTCATCTGATCTTTAGAAGAGAAAAGGACATCAAGCATCGTTCTGCTGCTCTGCTATATTTCTATCCAACCTCTGTTTACTTAATATGCACTTCATGCTATATTTGCTTCTTAGCTCTCCATCTGGGGAGCAGCTTGCCCTCACATTACCGGCAAGCCGAGCAGTACAGTATTGTGCCCTCTACAAATCTCAGCAGCCATAGGAATTTGATTGTGCCGGAGGATTCTCTCTGTCAGACAACCGGTCCATAATCTCTGGCAATTCTTTGTGCTGGAGGATTACCACTGAAAGTGTTACCACATATTTACAACTACTCCACTAACTCTCAACAGGCTCTCCTGCATCCAGCCCAGCCGCAGCTAAGCCACGGTTAACATATGAAATCAAGCTGAGATTTAGGACATCGCCTCCTAAATCTAAGTGTCTGTACTCTATCTCTACCAATAATAAAGCACGGGCTGCTTTTTCACAGTGGAGTTTAGCTCGAGGATTACCTGTGTTGGAGAAAAAAAGGGGTTTTGGAGGTGAGGAGGGGGTTTACACATCTGTTTATGTGTGAAGCACTTGACATTGTCTTCCCCAGGGATAGTTTGGTTTCCCCATGGTAAACACGGAGCCATTCATGTGAAAATGATCACGCTGTAATTAATAATTCAGGTTTACACAAGAGGAAATTGTTTGAGAGGGTGTCGTCTCTTTTCCCCCAGTGATACAGATAGTGGGAATTGTTTTTTTTTTTAAAAAAAAGATGATTCCAAAGTTTCACATGGATAATTCACGACATTCACTATGACCAACCTCATTGGCTCTCCTGAATTGAAACGAGGGGGTCAAGAGGCCGTTTCAGCCGTTCCCCCCTTTTAGCATCTGTGTCTTATCGCTCCATCAGAGCCCAAGTGTTTCATTCAAAGTCTCAGCAGATAGGCCGTGTGTCTGGCTGTTGTTATTGAAATAAACTGGGCCTGTGCTGCCCCCCAGCCCACCCCCCCTTCTTGCCCCTGTCTGTTCTGAACAAGTGTATCTTCAGAAACACGCCAGCTTGTTATGGTAATGACCTGCATGTCCCCCCGTTTATTCTGTGTGTGCCACGGGGGTGAGGCTTTGCTTTTTTTTAGAAGCGTGGGGTGGGGGGCTGGTTGTGACAAAACAAGGGTTGAACTATTTTAAAAAGGATGTATTCAATCAAATATGTGTGTTTGTAGTGAATAAAATGTAATACAGCAAAAAAATAGTGCAAAAACCCCTGAAACTATTTGCTCAAACACACATAAACACAAACCAAACTATTATGTCAGCCAGACTCATGGCATATGTGAGATCTTATTTCCATCATTACAAAAATGCTGTGCACAAACTGACAAGCATAACCTAAGCACTAAATGGAAATCATCCAATATCTGATACTAACAACAGCCAACACTGGGTGTGCGGGTGTGTGTTTTGGGTGGGGGGGGGGGCGTTGTTGCTTCTCTGACAAGCGAAATCCCTGGCAAATAATCCGCTGGAATGTCGACTGGATGGGTTTAGAAGGAAGAACTACAACCGCAGCCCCGGCAGGAAATATTCCTCATACAGCCTTCGTCCTGCTCGCGCTGAGCGGCTATAATTAAAATCGCAATGAATTCAACCCCTGGACAGGAGCCTCTTTAAAAGGCAATAGTGGGGCCAGATAGCATGAAAAGAATTGTGGGCAGAGAGAAATAAACAGAGAACAATGTGAAAACTCTGTACTGAAAGAATGGCGATAAGGATCATCTATTTAAACAAACCTAATGCTTGACTGCTTGTTGTGAGCTACATTTCATACATAAAATATGTTCTGTCACTGATATTGTGCCTTATCTAAAGAGAGGGAGGCAGACAAAATTTGCAGCCTGTGTGCAAGCAATGGGCTGTTTGTGGGGAGTGATAGAGGCCCAGAGCTGAAGATGCACGGCAGATAGCATCTGTCTGTCTGTCAGGCGTGCAGGCGGGCTGGGGGAACACAGGAGACAGAGGAGGAGGAGGGGGGCAGGAGGCTGAGTGGATGGGGAGCACGCAGCGTGGACCAACACACTAAAAGGCCCTGCCTCCTGAGGAAATAGGTGACTCCCAACACACAGCTCCCATCTCCTCCCACATCATACAATTCCTGTCAAATGCCAGTTCTCTTGTAGGATGCTCCCCAGTGGACCATCACAACAAAGACAGAAGAGTAAACAATGCACAAGCTGCCGGCTGTGTGGTGGGAGGTCCGCAGCAACAGGGACTGTGGGTCATCTTAAGTTAAGTCGCAGAGGTTGAAGGGTAAATACACGAGGCAGTAAGGATGTTGGTCGTCCGCGGTCCTTTAGCTTTGATCCAATCACAGCTTTTATCACATTAACCCCCTCGTTATGTGAGTGACCTTGCTGTTAGCAGAGCGCTCTTGATGAATTAGCCCAGTTCGCTGAGAGTATAACAGCACAGTAAAGTCAAGGCTGCAGCAGTCCAGCAGCACATACTGTTAGAAGCAGGAATTTTGATTTTACAGAAGCACAGAGGTCGGGTAGCTGACCGGCCCTGAATGCAGCGCTATATACCCAGTCCAGTCCCACGGGAAAGCATCCACATGTTCAAAACACAGCTGTGTGACTAACTGCAAAGCTGAAATAGTAATGTTTTTAATTCCCTGTAAGGTGAAATATTCACGTTGTTGTTTGTCGACTGTCCACTTTATTAGGTATGTATGTTCAACTGCTTGTTGACAAAAATATCTAACCAGCCAATCACATGGCAGCAACTCAACATTTAGTCATGTAGACATGGTGAAGATGATTTTAGCTGAGCATCAGAATGAGGAAGAAAAGGGATTTAAGTGACTTGTGTTTCAGAAACTGCTGGTCTACTGGGATTTTCCACACACAACCATCTTCAGAGGAGGTTACAGTTTAAACAGACTCACCAATAGAAGATGGAAAAACGTTGCTGGTCTGATGAGGATCCATTTCAGTCCATTTAAGTGACTTTGTTGTTTTTTTAGAAACTGCTGGTCTACTGAGATTTTTACACATAACCAACTATGTCAGAGGTCAGAGGAGAATGGGCAGACTGGTTGGAGATGATAGAAAGACTACAGGAAGTCCAATCAGCACTGGTTTCTACTAAGGTCTGCAGAACAGCATCTCTGAACACCCAACACGTCCAACCGTGAAGCAGATGGGCTCCAGCAGCAGAAGACCACACCGGGTGCCTCCTGTCAGCTAAGAACAGGAAACTGAGGCTACA
>JBAMHW010000016.1:29651595-29669830 GCA_037177495.1 Rhadinocentrus ornatus
TATTATATTATATTACTGTTGTGTAAAGTAGTTATATTATTATCTAAGGCCATTAGCCTGTTCTGAGTTGCACAAGAGTAAACAATTTATGACACTAAAGGCCACTTCCAGTAACCTACTGGAATGTAAACTTTAGATCATCATCCATTTTGGATCATAAACAAAAAATAAACTTTTCATAAACTTTTTATTATTTATTTACAAATTAAATCCCAAAAAGTTGTGATGCCGTGTAAACTAAAGGCAAAATACAATCATATGCTAATCTCATACCTAACCAGATCAGAACATAGAAAACATCAAAAGTTGATTACACATTTAACTAGAGTATGTCAAGAGTATTTGTGCCTATGTGCAGCTATTGCTAAAATATTTGAGACTTTGCTTGAAAAAGATGTCATCTGGGTTGGAGCATATTTGCTCTAAAACACACTATTTCGGGCACTTTTCATGGGTACACAATTTACTTATTTACAATATAATAACACCACATAGCAAAAAAGTACAGAACACAGCCTAATCCTCTCACAGTAGTGAAGTGCTACACGGTTATACAAAATCTTTGTGCATAATTGGCCTTTATTTGAAAGTACAGTAGTGTGGTGACCTTCTGTCTGGTGCAATGCTGAGGATAAGAAACTTCATTAGCTTGACAGGAAGGAGGAGAATGATATTCAAGAGACTCCTATCAGAGCTCAAACCAAGGCCAGCTATGTTGAGATGCTTTAGCCTACAGCACCCAATTATTTTCTTATATCCTATCAAACAATCAAATATTAATTGGCTCTTCTGCCCCATTTAGTAGGTTGCGTGACATGGCATGCTAGCTGCCAGCTAAGCTGCGCTAATGACCAACCCAAAAAATGGCTGACGCAATTCCTGAATACGTACACACCTTCACATTTGTCATCACTGTGTTATTTGTTAGCACTGCTCGCTTTTTATTGTCCTGATCAGCTAGATTCTATAGCAACTTTTAGCTAGCTTTCTCAGCAAATTTTAGCTAGCTTTGTAACAACCTTTAGCTAGCTTCTATAAGAACTTTTAGCTAGCTTTCTTAACAAATCTTAGCTACCTTTTTTTAGCAACCTTTAGCTAGCTTCTATAGCAACTTTTAGCTAGCCTTCTTAGCTTATTTTAGATATTTTTTTAGCAACATTTAGCTAGCTTCTATAGCAACTTTTAGCTAGCTTTCTTAGCTAATTTTAGCTAGCTTTTTTTAAAGCAACCTTTACCTAGCTTCTATAGCAACTTTTAGCTAGCTTTCTTAGCTAATTTTAGCTAGCTTTTTTAAGCAACCTTTACCTAGCTTCTATAGCAACTTTTAGCTAGCTTTCTTGGCTAATTTTAGCTAGCTTTTTTTAGCAACATTTAGCTGTGTGGAGTTTGCATGTTCTCCCCGTATGTTTGGGTTCTCTCCAGGTACTCCGGCTTCCTCCTACAGATACACATGCATGTTAGATTAACTTGTCACTCTAAATTGCGTTTTTAGGTTGTTTTTTTTTTTTTGTTTGTTTGTTTGTTTGTTTTGTTTTACTCTGCAGTACATTGGTGACCTGTCCAGGGTGTGGCCTGCTGGGAAAGACGTCATCTTCTCCATGACCCTGAACTGGAATATGTGGTATAGAAAATGGGTGGCTGGAAATGACCAAATAAAGAAAATACTTTTGTTTGGTACACTTGTTACATTCTCTCCTACATTCTGTTAAGTGAGCAGCAAAAACAGCTTAAATTGTTGTTTCATCTTTTTGTGTGTAAACAATAACTGTACAAACAAGTCATCAGCAAACACAACCAGATATGTTTAATCTAATTAACTAGCAATTTAAAAATGCACACAATAAGGATATAAGGAAGAATAAAGCATTGCAGCAGAGTTATGCAGTCTATAGCGCTTTACAAATTCACCTAATCAAGATGGGCTTAGGCAGTCTTGCTCCAGTGCACATTCTGGTAGAAAAAATATATAAACCTGTGGAGGTGCATGCTTACCCTATCAATAACACATAGAGACAGGTAATATCCAACAGATGATATAAAATCAACAAAATTACAACAGTTAACATTTTTGGTGAAACAGAGAGTAGGCTACACACAGTAGTGCGTGTTATGCCTGTCACCACCTAACAGCTACAGTGTGCTACATCTTTACTTTGGCCCATTGACTTCTCACTTGACGCTCATTCCTTCTCTTTGAGCAGCCACTGCTATTTTCAACCCTTTTAGTCACATCATAGTGGGCAACTGGCTCTGATTTCCATCCTGTAAGCTGTTCAGATCACAAGCAGAACGCAATGCACACTCACTAGCTCCAATTCCTCTCCACTTCCTCCTCCAGTCCTTATCTCTGGGTCATCCACACAGACTTTAACTGACCGTGGATTCCCTGTACTGCAGCATTTCTTCTGCACTGGCGACCTTTACCTTGGGTCAGAAAAAATCCCTTATTCAGGCAGATGATTGGGAGCTTTGGTTTGCTCTACTGTTTGTGGAAAGAAATCTGAGGTGCTGTCTGGTTTACCTATAAGCCGATGATATCATTCAATAAGCATATTCTCAGCAGACCAAGGTGAAAACATGTCCCTGCGTATTAAAATTCTAAATGCTGCTTAGGCATGAAGACATGCTGAATGAAAATACTGTGTACGGTTTAAGACATGTTACTGTAAGCTTCTTAGATGTTGAATTTAGAAGTTAGCTTGATTATTTCAAATGTAGCTCAAAGAATTAAAAATGTGCTGTAGTTCACTGAGTTTTCAACATCATGGTTTAAAATTGAGTTTTTTTGGTTTGGTTTTTCACTCCTGCGGACTCTTTATGTCAAACTTGATAACCTGTACTATAGATGTACAGGTTAGCAGGGTCTTGTCATTGTCTATGGGATTTTTATTCTCTGGAGTTTGGAACTTGTATTTCTACTTCAAGTGTTTTCACTTTAGGCTGTCATTTTTTTCAGGTTGAGTCTTCAGTGTGTATCTTGCTTCTTTTTCCTCTGTGTATCTTTTATATTTTCCTGTTCCCCTGTATAGCTTTACTTTGTTTTATTTAGTTTTGGATCAAGTTAGCAATGGCCAGAAGAGGCTTTCTTGAAGCATTGAAGCTTTTCAATAAATTGGTTCAATGTGTTAAGCTTTGTTTGTTCTACTAACTCATCTACTAGACAAAAGGTTTATAACATGCATAATTTTTACAAGGGCATTAGTGGTATTTTTTCCATTTGAATAGCTGTACTGTCCTTTAAAAATCACAATAGTCTTAATGACAATGGAAATAATAAAACTGGGTTGACTCAAGGGAATGTGCTTGGGCTACTTGGTGAAAGTTTTTAATTATCTAGTGAAATCACTAGAGAAAAACAACTTGTGTTTATGCCTAACTTGGGCATGGAAATTAGATAAAAATGTTCCTCAAAATAAAATTGTGAAGATTTTGAAAATCCTCATTTATGATTTATAATAAAACCGAAAGATTCAGAATTAGGAGGAATCTCTGTGTTCATAAACACAGTCAAACTGGATTCTGGTGAACTTGGAGTCCTCAGGCAGCACTGCACTAAAACCAGTCGTGATTGAAATCATTGAAATCACTGCCTGGACTCAGGAAGACTTCCAGAAATCACTGTCTGTAAACACAGATCATCCTGAAATTCACAAATGCAGGTTAAAGTTCCATCATGCAAAGAAGAAGCCAGATGTGAACAGGATCCAGAAACACCAGCGTCTTCTCAGGACCAAAGCTCATTTAAAATGGTCTGAAGCAAAGTGGAAAACTGTTCTGTGGTCAGATGGATGAGAATGAGAAATTCTTCTTGGAAAGCATGGGGGGCGTGTCCTGCAGACTAACGAGGAGAGGGAGCATCCAGCTTGTTATCAGAGGACAAGTGAAAAGCTGCATCTCTGATGGTATGGGGCTGCATTAGTGCCTATGGCCTGGGCAGCTTCCACATCTGTTAAGCTCCATCAATGCTGAAAAGTACCTGGAGGTTTTAGAGCAACATCTGCTCCCATCCAGACTACGTCTCTTTCAGGGAAGGCCTTGCAGGTGTCAGCAAGACAATGCTGAACTACATCCTGCATCCATCACAACATCATGGCTTCACAGGAGAAGAGTCCGGCTGCTGAACTGGCCTTCCTGCAGTCCAGACCTTTCACCAATACACAACATCTGGAGCATCATGGAAGCAGAAGTCCAGCAACCAAGGTCCAGAACTGGAGAGCAGCTAAATTCCTGTATCAGACCAGAATGGGACAACATTCCTCTCCTTAAACTCCAGCAACTGGTCTCCTCACTTCCCAGATGTTTACAGACAGTTGTTAAGAAGAAGAGGAGATGCTGGAGTTTATCCCAACTGGACAGGTCAACAAGTCCATCACAGAGTCAACAATGAACCAAACATGCATGGCTCGAACCAGGAACCTTCGTGCTTTAAGGTGCCGACTGTTTAAACATGATATATGTCCATTGATTTGTGATGCTGTTTGCTTTTGCTGAGCCAATGAAGAAAAAGTTCATTCTAGGCATGACACAAACGGAGGGTCTGGAACCTGTGGTAAGAGAGTCCAATGAATTAAACCTTCAACTTATTACCTTAGGAACACATTCAGGTAAAATTCAGCTAGCCATAAAAACTGAGGAGGGACCCCAAAGCCCCAAGACAAAACATAGAATTCTGTCTGTGCTGTACAACGTGGGCTTGGCTTCATATTTAATGACTGCATACGTAAATCATTCAATTGTTTTTCTATATGTTAGTCTGAAAAGTGGAGCTTTAGACAACAAAATACCTAAAGACCACAATTCAGTTAATAAAGAACTGATGTTTTATGACTGTATGGTGGTGTAAAGTCTCCTTTACACTTTTATTATCCCTCTTAAAAAGGATTCCATCCATGCTCATTGATTGTCATTGATGCTGAACAGTGAATTGGACATTGAGAAGACAGGGTTTCCCTAAAATCAGATGCTCAAATAAATAAACAGAATAATGCTTAAATTAAAAAGTTGTTGACATAAATGAACTTTGATGTGCAGGTAAATGTGCTTGTATGAATGTTTACTATTTGCAGCAGCATATTAAAACTAAGTTTTGGTATTTGTTCCAAAGTCTTGTTCATCTGTTGAATCAAATCTGATCTTTACATGATGTTTATTTTATGTAACACGCACCTCAGAGAAATTAGATTAAATGAGGAATGCAGACGAATGCTTGTTACCAGGCACGTGCAGCTGGTATTTCCACTTGCAGTCTTTGTGCAGCTGAATTTGTAATTTCTTTTGAAATGTAAAAATGTGCTTTATATATGATATGGTTGAATGCATCCAATTATGGTCTTTAATTTTTAAGTAATTTGCTGTTGAAATATATTCCAGGCATGTGTTTCTGACTAAAATTTCTTGTGCTCTGTAGTCTTGCACCAAGCGCGGAGCGAATGTGAAGCTACACAGACCAAAATGGGCTTTTATAACTTAAGTGAAAATCACCCAACCTCACACAAGTGTTAGCTGATGGCCTTGCAGTAGTGTGTCATTAGCATTCATTATAGTCCTATAAGCCAGAGTAATTACAGGCCCAAGTGCAGGGAGAAATAGCAGTTTACACTGCTAGTAATTTGATTTGCATCTACGCTAATAACTTCTTTTGTGTGTGTTTATGTGCCGTGTCAGAACACAAGTGCCATTTGGCTGCAGGCTGTATGAGGCAAAAAAAGCCTTTTAAATTCTAAGATTGAGTTGCCTTTGCTTTCAGCACTCAAAGCTCTCAATCTGCTAAAGCGTTCAGATTAGCGTGATCACAGAACAAGTGATACTGCAATTTCTGAAAGTCATTTTGATGGGCTTTGAAGGAAATGTGGGGCAGTGAGGGGAGAGGAAAGGAGATGGCTGTAGTTCTGTAGAAGTTGGTTTTTAAACCTGTGATATAGGTCACAGGAATCTTATCGTCACATCATGGAATGAATTCTTATTAACTTATTGCCACATGTTCTTCACAAGGAGAGAGGCGTTTCTTTGAGTCATAACTGAAGTCATTAAAGTAAACACTCATGTTGCCACAAGTTGCAGGGCTTGTATCCTGTGTTGTAAGTGCAACCCTGGGGGAAGTAATACCTGTGGTGTCTGGGCAGTGTCATGAGAATAGCAAGGCTCCGTCTTCTGATCGCTGACTGAGAATAAAGACACATTCCCCAAAGCTGATGAGGTCACAAGGTTAAGACTATGCTTTTGTTATGGCACAATGACATCCTATTTACCTGGCGGGGTCTGCCTTTCTTCTCCATGCAACTGTGACCTCGGTGTGAAAACTAGACCTTTGTCTTCCTGACATATTGAGGCTCAACGTTCTGATTCACTTGGTTACACCTCAGCGGGCCATAGTCACAAGGCCTGCAGGCTGCTTATGTGGTCACAATGCAACAGCTTCCACTACAGATATTAACAGCTTGCTTTTGGACCTGTTTCTCCCTTTTCTTTTTAGTCACATTTACAGCAAAGCCTAAAACTCACTAATATTTAAAAAATCTAGTATAGCCTGCAATGCTAAATATAGAGATCTGGAGAGAATATGATCATAGTTATCCAAAGACCAGCTTAGCTTTACAGAGCATTTTAGCATCTTTTTAACCCTTTTCTTCCATTTACAGCTGCAGCTGTTTAATTTTACACTCATTGTTCCACTGAACTTCCAGTCTTAGCCATCAGGAAGCTATTACCAAAGCTTTGAGAAGCCCAGTGTCTGCAGACCAGCATGTTAGCTAATTAATACACTGCAGCATTATAATACCACAGACCTCAGAATAATTTTGCAAGAACCTAAACTGAGGAAAAATTTGAGTGAAAAATGGATTTAAACATCTTAGGCAGAGGAAAATAATACCCAGAGGAGATATTGAGTCATAACTGAAGTTTTTAAGTAAACGACTTCAGGTTGCTTAATCTCGCCTCAATCTGCAACGGTCAATAAATCAACTTTATACAGTGACAAAATAGCTACTGTGATAATAGTGCTTGCTGATGCTACATTAAAGGCTAAAAACTCAATGCACCTTAAATATGACCAAAGTCTTTGAGAAATCTTTTCCTGCTAGCAGTGATTCAGCTAATAGTGATGATCCAAAGAAGCTTCATGAAGCATTCCAGCCATTTGCTTCAGAAAGTGTCCATGTGCACAAGAAACCACCCGAAGGCCAAAGTGTGTGAAACAGGCAGCTTTGATCTTAACCCCTTAATGCTTTAATTAATTTTCCAATTAAAGCACAATTAATAGCAAAAAAAAAAAATGCAGTCAAAAGTAAAAAAAGGAAAAGGAAAGAAAAAGATAAAACACAAAAGACTGGAATAAAGTATAAAAATATATTAAATTAAAGTAACAGTAAATAGATAATGAGTGGTTAATACAAAAAATGCATGAATAATAGTAAATAAATCAATGAAATAACTAATTGAAAAAAAAAAAAATAAAAAAATAAATAAAATTAAAAAAATACACAAATGAATATATTCAAAAAGAAAAGTAAAACACTATTCTCATTTAAATTGGCACCAGATATAATAGTTATAATATTGTGTTAATATACACGTACAATTGTAGCATTGTGTCATGATATAATAGTGTCAGTAGGGGTAAAATTCCCGTTCCGTTTCCCTTCTGGAAAATGATTTAAACAGGCAGAGGATGCTTGTGTAAATACTACATTGACGATTTTTTTAAACTTTATTGGCCTTTGCAAACATCCTTTTACATGGCAGATACAAGGCTCTCAACCAGATCCGAGCACCTTCTTAGACCAGACACGTGGTTCAGCCTGGCAGCAAGGCATCGGATGTAATCAGTGACGTCACTCCTCTGAAAGGACACAAACCTTGATGCTTGCATCGCAGAAACTTCCTTCAATACTGACACACGCTATGACGCCTCTGCACAGCACATAACGCCACTCGTAGCTTGGTCTCAAGTACTTTTATTGTCCTTATGCTTCCTTGTTGTTGTAATGCATAAAAGACGAAAGTTATGATTTTCTGGACTGAATGGTGGTGTGCTCCTCCTGGCATCTTGGTAGGAATCTTCTGCGTGAAGTTAGCATGTTTGCCTTGTGTGTTTGTGGGTTCTCTGAGAACTTCCTTCCACATTACAAAAATATTTCGTTAACTGGGAATTCTACATTGACACTGGAAATGAAGGTGCGTGGTTGTTTGACTTTTTGTCTCTATTTTGTGGTGTCTTACCTGATCGCAACCCTGAGTTGGATTAAGTGGGTAGAGAAAATGGATGGATTACTTATTGATGGTGACAGGCAGTGCAGAGTAAATTTGTCTTGATGCTGCACCAATGTTTTAGTGATGAGTTGAAAGAAGGCCACTTTTTAAGAAACCTAAAGCTCACTCTCACCTTGAAGAGTTCGCAGCTTTTAATTAGTTAGTAGAGATTCATGTGCAAGTTTAAATCAAGAGTTGATCGAGTTCATAACCCTAGATGGTCATCTGAGGACTTCAGTTATTAGAGCCACCTGATAGCTAGCCCCCCCTGGGCCCTTCCTATTCCGTTTAGCTGCTTTCCTAATCCACCGCTAATGGTTAGCAATGGAGGCCCAGAGGAAGAGTTAAGTGTTGGTGTGTGGAAATCCCTGCTGGAGTGGGAGTGTCGCGCTTGAGGAAGTACTCAGCGAAGCGCACCAGAGCCGGCAAGGGGACCCTCATGCCATGTGCACCGCAATGCTCAAGGTGACCCAGCGAGACAAATTTACCAACAGCACGCACGTGTGCACGCTCACACACAATGGACACACTTGGGATTGTGATCGCCGGGGGAAAGCTGTGCTGTAAAGAAGGGATCTTCCCTTTGGAAAATCTTCCAAATCTGTCAAGTTGTTGAATTTAATTTGGTGTGTGCCCTCAGATGTTGTAGCAGTTATGAGCTGTTTTGTGAAATCAGGATATCTGAGACAGGAAGTTTAAGTGAGATTGAACAACGAAACAGAAGCAAAACCCAGAAAGCAACAGAAACAAAAGAGCTGAGAGAAGTATGCAGAAACTGTAAACTGCTGCAGGCAGCAGAGATGTGATGCAGCTTAATTCTACATAAATTGCTAATTAAATGTTTCAGGGTTGCAGCCATGTAATTTCCTTCATCAGCTGATAAGGGACTTAAAGGTTTGTTCTAGCCGTTCTTCCTTGCAGTGCTTTGGCCTCCGCTTTGTAGGCTTTTGATTGATGACTCCATGTCATGATTTCTCAGGTACAACTTTTTCATCCTGAATTATCGCTGCACTCAGGCACAATGCATTTAGAGAACCAGATTGTTGCACCTCATTGTTTTAGCCTTCAGGCCTGGGGTTATATTTTGATGTGAATTGTAAGCGCATGCACGAGTGTCGGAGGTTTGAACTTTGACCCTGCTCATGTCTGGGTGGGATGCTGGTGTCAGTGCTGAACAATGGCGAGGTGACACGGCAGACTGATATGGTGTGGTTGAAACTGTTGCCACAAGCCTTTGTGCTAACCTTTAGCCAGCAGTTACTATAAACAACAAGAAGCTGAGTCAATCCCTCCTCTTCTGATTTTAAGTCTTGAAGCTGCACAATGCAGCTTTTCTTAACATAAACCCAACAGGAGGAAATATTGGACTTGTGCATGAATGGAATAAAGAGTTAATTTGAGATTAACTTTGACATTGATGTTCCTAAAAGTACCCATATAGGATTTTATGTTTATGTAGAATGTTTCACACTGTTCCTCTTAGATTAAAACTGATGTGACAATGAGGTAAAAAAACAAAAAAAGAGAGGTGCTAATCTCAATGAAGAGAAGGATAGAAAGAAGATTGATATTAATATCAAATCAGGGCATGTGTGGGGAGAGGCAGTGTAGCGCGAAATACTCAATCTAAACCGCTGGGACATCGGTTGAGGGAGCACTAAATGTGGACTGACCTCCTTAACCCGTCCACCAGGATCCTTTTTGCTGTAATAAATAATGGAGGGTTGGTAGGGTCAAGCAGAGCACAAGTGGGTGCCCTCTCCTCCCACGCGAGGTGTCCGTTTGCCGATCACGCTGGAACGACACAATACGCAATGTGTCCCAGAGGCCTCAATCAATTATTGATGCTTGATGAGAGAGGAGCCAAGACAATCTCCTAACTTCTAACTTGTTGGTGATATGAAAGTGAGATTGAATGGTGTTGGTGTACATGGCACACCCTCCAGGTTAATTGTGCTTAAGCATCATTTGTGTGCCTGCAGTGCGATTGCTGCCCATCACAGCTGAGATGAGGCTGACCCCGAAATGGCTGCTTTGAAATTGCTTCTGCGCTTAGATTCTTGTCCTATTTAATAGTGAATTTATTTATGCTCCAAAGGAAAGCTCAGTCCTAGTTTTCCTTTCCTGTTTTCTCCCCCCGGCAGGCTGTCGCCGAAACCGGCTGCCTCTTGATTTAGATGCTGAACAAACATGTCCAGATGAAAAAAAAGCAACTCCTGTCTAGTCTCACGTTTCAGCCTAAACGCATGTAGTGTCCTTAACAGAGATTATCTGAATGGCTGATCTTGATTGTCTTCCCCTTTTTGCGCTCCCAGGTGGCAGAGCGAAGTCCACATGTTTGCACAGGCACAGCGGCAGTCCCCCGGGGGCAGCGCTACTTGCAGCTAAACCCTCTGATGCTTCTGATCGCACATCACACCGTGCATCTGTGTCTGTGTTTATCTCTCGATGCATACAGCACACAGACACACACCGAAGGAACAGTTGATAGACTATATCATATGCTATTATGCCACAAAAAATAAAGAAATAGAATTAAAAAAAAATTTAAAAACAGATTAAGATAGCAGCAGGTTAGCTAGATGCTAATCTCCTTCATAGAAACAGTTTTGCCAGAAACCTGTGAGATAATCAAACATGAGACTTTCTGATCTGCCAGATATAATATCATGACAAAGTAAAGAACAATAAAATGGCATTAATGTCTTTGTCCCGTGGAAGCTGACTGGTTTGCCGTCACTTGGATTCATGACCGTTGTTTATTGATGCCTTGAGGCCAGACAACATGACAAATAGGGAGGAAGTAATAAGGAGGACTCTTTAAGATGCACAACAGATATGCTCTCTCCTCCACAGTGGGTCTGCTCCATCAATTAAACATTATCAATTCTGTTATTTTTATTTAAATGTATCATGTCAAGAAAAAAGAATCTTTACTTTCCTTAGAAATGTAGAAAAACCTTCTTCTTTCCTTCCAGGTGTCAAGCAGTTGCGGCTTGTGTGGTCAAAATCGCTGGCCAAGGTTAAACGTTTTATTTTACACAATTAAAGACAATTAAAGTCTGTTTTCTCCTCAGCATAATTACAGGGTATGAGATGAGTCACAGCGGAGCAGCTGAGATGCAACAATGGTGGAGGGAAAAACTTGTTCTTCCGATTGTGACTGCCAGAACATCACCCTGTGGAGGCTGGAGGGAAACAAACACGGAGGAGAAAAAATAAATCCCAATCATCTCATAAGTTCTTTATTCTTTTATTTACAGATGTATTCAGTCTTTTTCTTTTATTTAACAAACGCTCGTCTTCCCTTTTCTTTTATTTGTACAGTAAAGCTCTTCTTGCTGTTGAAGTTGCTGAATGGGGAAGATTTCAGTCTCATTGTGACAAATTTTACACTTCTACTGAGAGACAGTGACAGACTAAACTTCCTTTTCTACCCCCTCTAACTGCCCCTAGGGTAAATAGAAGGTCACCACGTGCTTGGAGATGGTGGGGGTATTTTTTTTCTTGCCAAAGCAGTAAGAGGTTGCTTACCCTGTGGGAGGATTTGAAAAATTTTGCAATCAGGAATGAATCAAACAGATAACAAGCGTTTAAGAATCTGTGAACCCTACGGAGTGCGTTCCCTTCCCTTTTATCTGATGCAACTATCGGTTGTCTTGTCTTTATCAGTCTGCAGTACGGGATGCCACACAGCAGAAGGAGCGCTGGGAGGGGGAATGCTTGGATGCAGTGCCCTCTTGTGGCAGCTAGTGAGTTGTTAAAACTTGGGTGAAGCCCTCTGAAGTTGTGTTCAACCCTTTTCTTGTTGTCTTATGCCATATTAAGAAACGAATCTTTCGGAATATTAAAAAAAATAATAATTAAAGAGGAAAAAAAAGGCGAAGTGTTTCTTTCTGGTTAAGTTCAAGTCAAATTAAGTCCCTTGGAGACAAATCCTCACCTTGTTTTGGATTCTTTTCTTGTCCTATCCAACTTAGCCTCTCCCCAGCTTCTTTTTCTGTCTTTTTTGGGGAGGGGAGGGCATAAGAGAACAGGAGATATGATTATGTGATGACTTGTGTTTGCTCGATGATAAACAGGCCCTCGTTAGCGAGCACTTTAATGTGTGGACAGATAGCGCGCTCATTAGCTCTAGTAATGACCACTTCACAGTGTGCCGCAGCTCTAATTGCATGTTTTGTTCTTTCTGAGGCTCCAGAAGCTCAGAGTGGAAGACATCTCTCCCTTTTCCCCTCCAAGAAACTCAACCCATCCTCTCACCTCTCTCCTCCTCCTCCTCCATCCATCACAGCTTGACGATGCATTTGTGTTCGTCGTCCTGTCCGAATGAGGCATGGCGGATTAGAAGCTCCAAAAATCACGTTGAGTAAATAGAACAGATGAGACTGGATGAAAACCCCCGGTACTGTCCCTGCAGACTCGGCAACCCAGGTTCCAACTCAATTGTGCTTTTTTCCATTAATTCAGTTATGCAGCAATAATCATTTTTGAAGATATTTGACGATATGATGGGAGACTAGAAACATGGAAAACTAAAGATTTTACCTTTTGATGCAAAAAAAACAAAAAAACAAATTTGAGTAGCTTCCAGCATGAAATGACTTAATCATATATTTTCTGAACATAAAAGGCTCTCTCTGCTCCCCATTTTACTTCCTCTGCTGTAGTGATATGTCATGTCAATCGTTATATTATGCACAAGTGCTGTCTTTTTCATTGTGAATTCCAAATCGGGTGGGACATTTGATATGGAGGCTCAGAGGATTCTGATGCCCTTCTATTTTCCTTGATTTCCTTACCAGTGGGACATTTTTGCCTCCATATTCTTTCATGTCCCTCCCTTTTCTGAAAGTAAGTTGTTTATTCTCCATGATGACTATCTCCAGCTCAAAAAAATATCTTCTGAAAAGACTTCTGAGCAAATCTGTCTAGGCTTGGTCCCTTTTTAAATCTAAAGCTTGGGTAGAAGCCTACAATGGCTTAGACTTCTTGGAGGAGGCAGCTTTCTTTTACTCTCTTTTTCCATTCCCAGTCATCTCTGTGATACTTGTGAACACACAGCTTTATAACAAGGAGCTAACTTAAATCAATTTAAAACAGCTTT
The DNA here is from genome assembly GCA_037177495.1 of Rhadinocentrus ornatus. Lineage (NCBI taxonomy): Eukaryota > Metazoa > Chordata > Actinopteri > Atheriniformes > Melanotaeniidae > Rhadinocentrus > Rhadinocentrus ornatus. The sequence goes on from JBAMHW010000016.1 coordinate 29,664,953, forward strand.
TGAAATGCCTTTCGATATGCCATTGTGTTTACTTGAAAAAGAATGAAAAGAAAATCTGAATTGTAACATCTGTCATATTGGGAGCCCTCCTCCTGTGCGGCTTTCGTCACACAAACAATGAGGTATTGATCGATTCAAGTCCATTTAGGTTTTGAAATAAATATATATAAACGCATAATCTATCCAGGCTAGAAAGCAGAGAAAGCAGGGGGAAAGAATCGGAGAGGCCTGCAGGCAAACAAACGCATTAAAGACATCCAGAGCACAGAGGCAGCCAAGCTATGCTAAGCCAGCAGGATGATTCATTTAAGCGCATCTCTTTAAGCGCCGCAGTCATTGTTGCTCACTGCAGTGAACAGCAGCTTTAAGTGGAAGAGAACTGCGGTGGTCATTCTTTGGAGGAACAGTGAAAAAAAAACACACACACACACAAGGAAAAGCAGCAAAGTTTAGCAAATGTAGAGACACTTGCTCAGTTTGTCTGGTTGCTGTATTTCAAACCTGGACTCGAGTGCTTTTGCTCCCAAAAGAGGATCAAGTGCCACTTGAAATCATAGCAGATAGTGACCATGAAAAAGACCTTAGCCTCATGTTCCACATTATATCTCATAGACCATCAGCCTTCCTCACAATGCAACTCAAGACCCTTCAAGTGACATCTTAGTACGAACGGAGCAGCAGAATTACGCTGAAATACCTCTTTGCAGAAGCTAACCTGAGCTACAAGCAAATCCTTTTAATCCAGTACAGTATACTTAAGGACTGACCATTGGTAAACCCTTGAGAAGAGAGAAGTATTAATAAGCTGTCACAAGGCTTACTCATTTTGTGATTTCCACAGACACTTAACTGCCATGGTGAGAGGCAGGGGAGGGCTTGGGGATGAGTGCTCACCCCTGATCTTTACCCCTCTTAAAGCAGTAGGAAAAATGGAGGCAGGCAGGGGATTATGGAGTGCAGTAATTGTGGAGAGGTGTTGGAGTCAGGATGCTGCGTTTCTGCTGGATTAAGACAAGAAGACAGGCTAATCTTGGATTGGGAGAGGAGACACAAGGGTCGGAGTTGTTCTGGAGCCCTGAGGCCGTTTGGAAAGCTTAAGTGGCAAAAAAAAGAAGAAGAAGAAGATGACTGCTTATCCATACCTCTCTTGTGCTGTGAAACAGCCCTCCTCTAAATCAAGCAAAGCTACAATCTGTTAGCATATTAAATGCTCCCAAATGTTGTCATTCAGAGCCACAGACATGCACACGTGATGTCAGGAAAGGATTCGGTCACTTTCTTCTGCTGACATTCAGCAGTCCTTGACTTTCATTAGCAAAAATATTAATCATGATGGAAAATTGCATTTTTCTTTCCTTTTTCATCCCCCCCTCTTCTTCTTCTCCTTTCGTCTGAATGCCTTTGTGCCGCCACACTCCCCTGTGCTTCCTCACTCCAGTTTGTTGTTGTGCCTGCATTGTCTCCCCGAGGGGAGGTGACCCCGTGTCTGTTGGTTGTATCAGCAGCCCTGCATTGTACTCGGGGGGGGATTTAGACTCTCAAAGCATCTTCGCGCTGCAGCTTTCCCAGCAAACACCCAAAGTGGTATCTCGCCTTTTCTCTCGCTCAGACATTAATCTTGCTCTACCCTTCTACATCAAAAATGCTTGTATTGTCAGGGAGCGCTAATGTTTGCCTCCTATTCACTATATATACACATATATGTATTTTTGTGTCTGAGGGAATCAGTTGAACGCATTGTTCCCAAATCATTGTAATATCTATTTAGAGTGGCAACAGCACTGGCTGCCGATGCTCAGTATTCATGGAGCATAAACCAGCCTTAAGACTTAGAAAAGCTGAAAGGGCTTATCCCTATATTCTTAAACTCCCTTCTTTTATGTTGGTCTTAGGCATTAAGGATAGGATTGTGAATAGCAATTGTTCAAGTGCTGCACTGAAAGTGAGTGTGTATATGTGGGTGGGGGTGTTTTATTCCCTGGCAAAATCCTTCCCTTTTCTCCTTCTTCTTTTTTTTTTTTTTCTTTTCTCCAACTGTAAATATTAACTGTGTTCTTAACTCTTAACGGTGTATGGGACACAGTAATGTGCTTTTAAGGATATTTATGTGAAAGATTTTCCAATGCATACACTGCTGCTTGAAATAAGAAAAGGCTATTTTATGGAGCCTAAAAAACAAATTTGCCACGGCAGAAGGAAAAGAAGAGGAGGAAGAAAAAAAAATAGATAGAACTTTGCAGCATGAAGTCGTCAGCAAACAATGAAAGAGAGATCTCAAAAGGGCCGGGCAAATCTCTAAAAAAAGAGAAAGATTCATTCAGGTTTTATTTATTTATTATTTTCTTTCTCTTTTTTGTTGCTTTGCTGTGTTTCAAATCCATGCTCAGGCTTTTATTCAGAAACTGTGTAGTGCTAATGCATTTCAAAAGCCCTTTTTCAAAGCACAATAGAATATCGCCACAGAAGTTTTAGTGGTTCCGCTGAAGAAAGTGGCTCAGTCACTGAAAGCCGTACCGCATTGTGCCGCCGCCTAAGATGTCCTCGCTGAGAAGTCACCACCATTTTCACTTTTCCAAGCTGGAGTTAAAAGGTTGTCGTAACAGCTTACACGTTTTTCTGCTGCTTCGTGACTTCTTATAATAATTACCGTTGTGAATCTAATTGTTTGGGGCATTGCCGCGCAGCAGAATAAGATGTAGCGCATAAAAACGAAGCTCTCCAGTGAAGGAATGTGCTGGAGGCCGAGTGTTGACTCAGTCCTTCCATACATGGCCTGTTTAAACATGTTTCAGACCTGTTTAATCCAGATCTAGGAGCAGGATTGAGCAAATCATCACATGTACTGTAAAGTGCAGTCGACTGTGCATAATCAAAACAGAGTGGCACTTAAGGGATTGTGACAGCTGCAGCCACTCTTGTTGGTATCAAATAAGACCTTCTGAAACCTTAAGGATGAGTTAGCATGAAACAAATTGCTCCTAATTGTCTGGAGGATAAATTGTGACTGTGAGCGTTTGTAATTCTGTCAGCCACCATTCACCCCCTCATCTTCATTCATCTGGGCCCAAGTGCTTTAATTGAGAGGGTCTGGGCTGACTGAGTGAATTGGTAATAGAAATAGGGACCCACTGTGGATATTTAAATCAGCACTGACTCCTGTACCGGGGCAGAGATGAGCCAGCGCACCATGAAGCGGTGGGCCATCCATCTCCGGTGCCTCAGGTGGAGATGGAGGAGTGCTTTCTCTACTGGATGTGACATTCACTCAGGAGCGGCTAATGCCTCAGTACTGAGGGAAAGTGGGAATTGTGTGACCCATCAAAAACAATAAAGTTACCACCATGAATCACAAAAGGCATAAAGATTCTCCGAAAAAAAGCAAGAGAACTGTGTTTTATTGAAGTAATTAAATTTTCTGCCGTAATGGGGTTTAATACACTTGTGCAAAACAAATGGGAAGAGTTTAAATGAACCCACGTAGGCGGTATGAGTTCATCTCGTTTCCCCAGACGGGTGACACTGCATATCAATACACTCTAATCAGAGAGATCTCTACCAAGATGACAACACGATGAGCACTTAATGGTTTGATGAATATAAAATGAAGAGTCATGTGCCATGGTTTTACACTCTCTACAGGTTTTTAAGCTTTCCAGCATCATTTGAACACAAATCATGTAAAAATCTTATTAAACAATGGTTTTCCATATTTCCAGTACAGACTTGTCTCATCCATACCAGGACGCGCTGAATCTATTCTAGTGCTACATGCTGTCCTACCATCTTGCTAAGCAGCTGATATTAGTTTGTTGTAGGGATAGGGCATACTAACTTCTTTCTTTTCATTACGATTAGTTTGTTGTACCTTTTCATCTATATCGAAACTGATCATTTTTGTCCTGTAAATGACACCACACAACCAGACTGGGTGCATTAATATCTTTATTGTAATGTCGACATTTTTACACCTTGTCCAGGGACAACAGTTGAACATCTGCTTTACAGCTAACACTGACACATTTACAGAAATGTCCATTAATGTGTACTGTCCCTGATGAATAAATAAATGACAATGTGAAGTATGAATAAAACTTATGAACTGAAGTACATTAAATAAATTGCTTATAAAATGATAATATATCAGTGAGTAGCTCAAATAAAAAAAGGATGATAATAAATCTTTTTAAAAGTAAAATAATAATACCAGATTAGAAATCATTATTAGATTAATAAAATTTATTGAACTGCAAGAACATAGTGCTAAAAGAACAGTAAAATATTAAAACACAACATCAATATCACAACACTATCATCATCATCATCATCATCATGGCCATGTCATCATGACATCTGATAGGCTAATGTCATCATGTGACACAGAAGACATGGAAGGAACACCTGGGTTGGTTTTTGCATCTAATTTAATTGCCTAAAACTGTGAAAACAAATTGTATGTTTTGTATTTTGTATTAGTGGTTTTTAAATATTTTCAAAACTTTCATATTCAATATTTTAACTGGCAGATATCAAAGTATTGATTGAAGAGTATCGATATGCCCATCTGATTTAAATCATTGCAGCGACCGTACTTGGTAATGAAGCCCTGTAAAATATTGTAAATCTGAAAACAAGAATTCTGAAATCAGGATTTCAGAATTCTTGTTTTCAAATGTGATGTACATTTATTTTGTAGTATTTGGACAGGCAAACTACCTCCTGTTTCCATTCTGGTCGGTGACGTGCGGTGAGGTTCATGACTGGTGACGCAGTTACAGCTGGGGAGAAGCCTGTAGCGGCTCCACGAAATACATCCCCTGGCCTGTTGGTGACAGCACGTGATTGGGAGCTTAAAGTTGACCTGGGGAAGCAGTTGAAGTT
>JBAMHW010000016.1:29689414-29700229 GCA_037177495.1 Rhadinocentrus ornatus
GACGCTCCAGCCCTCAGTAAATCGTTCTGGAGAAAAGCTGCTAAATGACAGTAATGATGCCGGTAATTTCGTCTTTTATTTTAATGTATAAAAATAAATACAGATACATCTGACATTGGTGGCAGTTTATTCAGTGTTAAATAATACTTCTTTCTAGCTCCTGGGTGTTCCAGGTGCGTCGGTGGTGCTGCAGGAGAGGGTGAGGCCAGAGACGCCACGCAGCACCGCTGCAGCCGTGCCCTCAGAGGAAGTCCTGCAGGTGCAGAGGGACACCATCACTGCTATTAACCAGGTGGACAAGGAGTGGTGGGAAATGGAGACTGTCTTGACGGACATTGGGACAACAATTACTAAAGGATTTTGTGAGAATAAATAAATAAAGGAAATCCACCTCTTGTGTGTTTCATAAGCATTGCATCACTTCTAGACCTCCAGTCTGTCCCACTCTGCTAAATCTCAGAATAAATGACCAAAGCTTTCTTTTGGCCTTTTCTTTTACTGACTGGAAAATGTTGGCAGCAGACTCTCCACCTCATCATTTCCTTGGTTTTATTTTCTACCGACGGAGTTTCCCGTTTTCCCAGATTTTGTGTGTAAACCATGGTCAGAGTTTGTGTGGAGGTAAAAACACTCTCCCGTCCAGTTTGATTATATTTGGCGTACGTCGGTTTTGTACCTACGCCAGCTTGATAAATGAGGCCCTAGAACTGGTTTCCTCACACAAGGAGCTATGAGGTGGAGACCATCAAGGGTGGAACGGTGATTGGTGAGGAAGATGAAGGATTATGCAGTTGTTGCAGCGTGACAGAAGTGTCTGTTATCTGACATTATTTTTAGCTAAAACCACGTCCGCCCTCCTGCTGCAGCGTCTTGCAGCAAAACAAGGACAACTTTGAATCCATCAATTACTTTAAGTACTTTAAGTTAGAATTTTCTTCTAATTAATGTGGATTTTATCCCATCAAGTTTTGTAATTACAGCAAACTCAGATTAATCCCGTTCATTTAAGTTCAACAAATCACGTCTTTCCAGTTCTGTAATCACTCAAGTTAACAATAATATTAATTTTAGGCAACTAGTTAAAGTCAACTTATTATATTTTTCAGTGTAATTTTTTGTTTTCTTTGTTTTTTATTATTTTTTTGCATGTGTCATTCTTTGGAAGCATATAAATTTGTAGCATATAATCACTTTATCATTTAGCAAAGCAAACGCCTTAAAACACGTGTGTGGTGCTTTTTAGAGCAGCATTGTAATAAAACATAAATAGCATTAATCAGCCATTATGGATACACGAGTTACGTTTGCTCAGTTAAATCAAAATAAATCAAGTATTTCCTCTTTGCTTTTTATGCAGATAGACAGTTTCTGGTTCAGATTTCCCAGCTTCTGTGTCAGCTGTGGATGTCGGGATTCCAGAAAACATGTCGTACCTCTTCACTTCTCTAAGCATCGTATGCTGCGAGAGCTTCTAATCCCTGCAGCTTTAGATAATTAACCCAGTCTGTCATTTTACACTGCTCGCCATGCCACTTTTTCATCTACCACCCAGGTCAGGTACCAACAGGTAAACAAAGGATTTATAGTAAGTGTTATTAAGAACCTTGTTTTGCATGAGAAGATCAAGCAATTTCAATTGTTTTGTCTGTTTTAGTGGCATCTACACAGCTTATCCTCACCACCACCTTTTTTGCTACATCAAAAGTGCAGATTAGGGAACAAGAGTAACCCACAGCTCATGGGGAGTCACTCCCAGAGCATCTTTTAACTAAACTAAATTCCACTATAGTATACTTGTATGTTTACTTAAAAACACAAGCTCATGATATCAGAAGCCTTCATGGTGTGTAAATGCTGGCACAGATTACAGGATTCTTCAAACCTTTACAGATTTAGAGGCCACATACTTGATGATAACAAAAGACAGATTGCACAAAATCTCTCTCTTCTGATCTTATTGTGTGTGGTGCGCACACACCACACACTAAGCAATTCTTCAGCAGTGTAGCAGGTTCTTCACGCTCAATATTCAAAATCTCGCGTAACTGGCGGATGGACAGGGAGAAGCAATAATGGTTGTTTTTGGCCTTTTACTTTCTGAAAAACCACACAAAAAGAAAAACAATTATGAAAAAGTCACGACGGTGGGAATGTTGAAGATAGCTTAGAGCAGGGCAGTGTGCTACATGCTAACTCCAATGCTAGCTAGTCAAAAATATTAGTAATTTTAGTGCAATCATTGCAAACTACTAGTGATGGGTTTTTACTTCCTGTTCCGTCAGTCAGCTGAGTCAGCTCGCGTCTTGATTGGCTTTTGTTCCGCTCCATCTGTACCTGTTGACGAAGTTAGTTTATGCAGGTTAACTGAGAAGTGGTGTAGGTTCGTTGCAGATGGCAACAAATGTTTGGTCTAAACATGGCCCAAATCTGCAGTTTGGTTTGGTTCAAATGTGGCCTTGACTTATGTGTTCATTAAATGTTAGTGTGGCTGCTGGAACTCAACCATTAGGCCACCAGATGTAGCCCACAAGGAAGTTGCTTTCCATATTCTAACCATTTCTTACCCCCAGGCAAACAACCAACATCTGGACCACATGTGGCCCACAGGAGACTTAATCAGGAGCCATAATCCAAGCCAGACTGGAAAGTCCACTAATGGCCCACACAACACTTGCAAATACCGTAACTGTGCCATAAGTGCAAAACGTAGCCCTGATTCCACCCAAACATGTCTGCTATCTAGGCGAGTTGTAAACACAGAAATAAAATAACACGTCTCTGTCGGGACATGGCTCAAGTACACATTAAAAAAAAATTTTTCCCTGTTACTTTTCCCAATAAAATCACATCCACCATTTACAAAATAGACTGAATCAACATGAAAACCACAGACACAGTAAATGCTAAGTACAGTGTGAATACAACATCATGCTCATTCAAAGGCTACAGCAACATCTTGGACATTTGAAAATTCTCTTGAAAAACTTACAAAAATTGCTTGTTTCTCAGTATTTTTACAGAGTAGATGAACAAAGATGTGAAAAGTCCTGTTAGCACCGCTTGCTAACTTAGCTAGGTCTGTCATTAGCATGTAAATAAAGCAGAGATCGGCACATATTATGATAGTTTTACTGTCCACCCATTAATAATCCAACTAGAATTGTCATTTCACAAATTATTTGGTTTCAGTGGCCAAAAATGCACTTTTATGTGGACAGTAGGTGCAAACACATAATGTTCATGCTAGAGCTAATACCCCTGTTTTAAGTGGGACTTAGCCTCAGCATCTTAGAGTTGACCTAATTTTATCTGTGGTGGTCAATACCAAACTCAGACTGGAAAGTTCCAGAGATTGAAACAGCAGATTGGAAATGGGGCTTAAAAAACTGCAGCCAGTTTGCGTTTACATTAAAACAAAGCATATACTTATAGAGATATTTTGAATTAACATTTACAAAATGCACTGTGAGAACATGTGAGAATGAACTTGTTTAAAACATGCGTGATGGTGCTTTAGAAAAACTTCCTATAAATCAGTATCAGTAACAACACATTTAAAAATCTTCATTTCAGTTGGCTAGCACCTGGGAGTAGATATAGGGGTTCCACAGTGGTTAGCACCATGGCTTCCCAGCAAGAAGGTTGCTGGTTTGAGCCTTGGCTGGGGGGAGGTTTGAACAGTGGCTTTTCTGTATGGGATTTGCAGGTTCTTTCCATGTGTGCGTGGGTACTCTCTGGGTGCTCCAGCTTACTCCCAAAACATGCATTTTTGGTTAATTGGTGACTCTAAATCCTCCCTAGGAATGAGTGTGTGGTTTTTGCCCCTGTGTCTGCCCTGCAATGGACTGGTGACCTGTCCATGTGCGCCTGCCTCTCGCTTGCTAATTGCTGGGATTGGCTCCAGTTTCCCTGCGACCCTGAATTGGATGAATGAATAAATCATTATACAATGTATTTATAATTTGTATTTATAAATGAGACTGCTTGTGAATCTAACTGATCCTTTCAATAAAAACTTGACTTTGTACTTTCATGTACTTGTACCTACATGAAAGTAGCAGCTTTTTCCAGCATTGTGCAATACAGGTTTTCACTGTTGAAATCATTAGTTTGAATGCAAGTTAGGATAACGTGTTGCTCAATTAAACTCTATCCTGCTGTGGGCTGCTTGGCAATCAGGCCAAAACATACACATAAAAAAATAATTCCGAAAATAAAAACAAAAAATCTATATGCTATTACTTTAAAAAAATGACTTGTAACATTACAAAAATATACAATATTTGTGTTTTCGTAATGTTTTGTTGAATATATGGACACATAAAGACATACTTCCCTACCAAAGACAGTGCTGATGTAATAAGCTGCTCGAAAGTTGAGAAAGCTGCTGGAAAAATACTAAGGACAGTAATGAAAAGTTTAACACTGGACAGAATTTTGAGCTCCAAGAAGCTCAGCAAGCTTAATCTAACCTGCACCCTCATCAGCACAACACAGAAGAGAACAAATTTACTGTTTCCTCCTCATTCTTCCAGCCACGCTAAGAAGCTGTATACACTACACAGCAGATCAAAGCCTTAATTGAAAAATAATTATAGGTACTTAATCATAGAAAGCACTGGGCTAATTGAAGTGAAAACAAGGAGGCAAGCGCAGACCCTCAGAATCGTGGCAGAAAGAGGATATTGTAAAAGCTTCCTCTTCAATCCCCATTGTCTTCCAGATTAAATAGGAGAGGGCTATTAGCAGAGTTAATTGGCTCTCTAATTTAGATCTCGCCCCACTGAAAGCATAACGGATGCGAGCCTGTCGACCGATGATGTGTGCACTCTGTCACGCTGTCCTGTTGGACTGTGATTGGTTAATTGCTCAGGGATTTTTGATGTTTTCGCTCATTCTTCAAACGTCGCAGATTTGTGGGAGCTGTCTCTCCCTGGCTGTCCAGGTACTGCTCATTGTTTAGAAGCTTGATGTGGGTGAGGATGTGACTCATTACACACAGCTTAACCACTATGTTTGCCTTCTGGCTCACTTTTTTTTATTTATTTATTTTTTAAAATACTAAAAATTAATGAAGATTTCACTCATAAGAAGACTTTTTCACAAAAGCAAATATGCACTGAACTCCTGATTGTCCCCTTAATGACCTGGTTATGTGTTTAGAAGTTCCCAATGGCCTCAGAGAAACATCACATTCGCTCCAGGCCCTGAAATGTGAAAGGCTCTCCTAGCAAGTTTGCTCCCTACTGTGGTAGCTGTCTGTGTTCAGTGCGCTCACTCTGCCCTCTAGTGGAATTCATGTGGCATTGCACTGACTCCTGAATAAAATCCATTTTGACTCCCAAAAGGTGGAAGAAAGTAAATGGGCCATTTTTCTACCATTTTCTGGGACAGCCTTTCATCATTTCAGCACATCTCTTTCTAGTGTTTTCGTATTGTAGGCTGAGTAGTAATGGAGCTCTTGACTGGAGTTCAAAATTGAAGCTGGTACAGAAATTTCCTTTTAAGGTCTGTCACCCAAACTCTTCTTTATAAAAAAAAAACTGAGAAAATGACAGCAGCAGATGAAGCTACATGCCCTGTGTACACATGATAGAGTCTCTATCAAGTTTTAAAGGTTCTCTGCAACATTAATGAGAAATATTCATCTTTTCTGGGGATGAATACTAATAAGTTTACTAACATTTCCTCTACACTATGTTGACAATGAAAACCTGAACAGCTGAGCCAACAAGATGGTCACACCTTCTAAAACAGACATACTAATCTACAAGCATGATGGCAATTTTAGATGATGTTTGTGATTTGTCCAATTACATGATCATTGAGTTATAGTTGTTTTTAGTGACTGCGATGTACTGGTGACCTGTCCAGGGTGTACCCTCTCACCTGCTAAATGCTGGGTTAGGCTCAGGCTTCCCTGCAAACCTTCACTGGACGAAGGGGTATAGATGATGGATGGATGTTTTTAGTGAGGCTCGGAGTTGCAGCTTATTAGATGCATCATCTGTTTCACAAAATTATAAATGCAACTACATCTGTTCCATTAGACCAATGAAACTGTGTCTTACTGAGCAGACAATATGATCTCATCAAGCGTTTTGAGGGACAGGGATGGATCTGAATCAGAACCTTGGGACACTACTGTTACGTTTCCATTAAATGATACCACACAGTACACTGCGTGGTAATTTATTTAATTTTATTTATTTTAGTTATTATTATCATCATCATTTTTTATTATTATTATTATAGGTAGTACCATGGAACCAATACTATCCCGGTACTCCAACAGTAACACACCTACACACACACACACACACACACACACACACACACACACACACACACACACACACTTCCTTGCTTCATTAAAAGTGACAAAACTCTACACCATCAATGCTGGATATTTGTGCGTATCTCATACTGAGCAGTAATAATAAATAAAAGATTTTCCACCATGAGTCAGGTTTCATTTGTTTGCTTTGCAGCACTCTAAATATGTCTTTATTTATTATAATATTTACAGTAATCCCTGAGAATTGATTAAATCAGGTGTATAGGGCCATCCTTTTGTAACTGGTTTAGTTCTGGTCAGAGAAGATATTTTACACATTCACATCTACACACTACATCGCCCTTTCTGATTGCAGATACATCGTCCACAAGAACAAGAACTTTGTTCTTTCTCGGGGTCACAAGAACAAAATGAGGTTTTGTTGTCAAGGACCTGGTCTGGATATTCTCATTTCCTGTACTTGACACATCAGTTGGGCAAAACCTTTTTCTTACGGGGCGTCTGAGAACAATGTGTGATTGGTTGGAAATAGTGAAAATAAAGTGAAAAGATTCAACAAGGTTAAATGGTCGTTTTAATGAACAGCCAACACCATAATCTATACAACACATGGCACCCCCCTCCCTGCATTAACTCTCACCCCCCCTGCAGACAAATCTTCTCATTAAGCTTTTCTTGTTCTTGCCACCTCAACAACAAGAACAAAGTCCTCTGTTCTTGCAGAGTTTGTATCAAGCTTGATGCATCAAACACTAAAGACACTAAATTAGGAAACTTCCGGATGCGTAAGGGAAAACCACTTTATTACACTTCATTTTTTAGTTTACACATAGACATTGCATATAAGGACTCACTGCACTGGTTGTTACCATCACCTTACAGCTAGGACCTTTCTGGGTTTAACCTGGGCTGGGACCGTCTGTGTGGACTTTGCATGTTTTTCTCGTTCATGCATGGGTTTTCCTAGTAGTGAGTGCGAGCATGAATGGTGGTTATCACTGTGTTAGCCCTGCAATAGACTGGCGACCTGTCCAGGGTGTATGCTGCCCCTCAGGCAGTAGCAGCTGGGATAGGCCCCAGCCCCGCTGTCATAAACTTTAACATTTAACATGCTAACTGAGGCCTGGGGAGTCTGAGATGCAGCTCTTGGGTTTCAATGCAGTTTCTCTGAGCACTGCACTATTTGACCTGTACGTGACAGTGCTGGGATGTCCACTCCTGGAAATATTAATGCTTCACACTTTTACTGTAAAACAATGGACACTACATTGTTTGGAAATTCCTCTCCTTTCATTTATGGCACCACTTGCTCCAAAACACAGATTTTTTTTACTGTAGTGAAAATGTTTACACCTGTTTTGGTCTATTGAGGATGTGTGCAGGGCCAGCGTGCAGCAGCATGCGGGGCAGGCATTACTTATTTCACTATTACTGGGACTGCCAGGTAAGAGCGCTCCACTAGGTGTGAAAGAGACATTTATCAAATATTCCTCCACATGTCGGATTAAGGAGAACATTTTCCAAAGTACTTTGGAAGATACTTTAGAATATTTGGGAGGTTTCAGGGCAGATTTTCTCCATTTCCAGCCCCCCACATAAAAATGCAGTCGACTGCAGAAAAGATGGTGTCTCTCAGGAATCAAATGGAAATTTGATGAGACATCCAAAGCTTAGCTGAGCAAGCACAAGCTTTAGCAGAGTGTCACACAATGTAAAGTACATTTCCACACTCTGTGCTTAACAGCTGAATGTAGTGTAGAGCATATTGTATATGAGGTTTTAAAGGCTTAAATCTAGAATAATACAGGTACACTATCTCAGGACACTGAAAAATGGTTTTTAGTTCAACATGTTTCACCACATGGTGCTTTGATTTATGAGTTTTTACATCACTGCTTCTGGAAAATAGTAACTGCAATGTACTTTTTTCTTACATTTTATACTTTAATTGAAAGTGAATGCTGTTAACGTTGAGCTCCCTAAGCCTCTCTTAAAGTGCTCATGCACACGTGAACCTGCAAGATATTTTCTTCCAACCATTTTAGATGCAGTTCACATAATGATTATCCACAAAGTGCTAAACTTATATTTTAATATAATTATTCACCCATGTATATAGATTTTTTTATTCAGTGTGTATTCATATTGGGCATACTTGAAATGAATTGAACAGAAAACCTTTCATCCCGATGACAGAAACTTCTGAAGCTGTGGATTTTTTTTTCTATCTTTATTGACAAGCAAATGATGTGATAAAAAACTTTGTGACCTGCTCCAAGTTGAAGCTCTGATGATCAAAAATCTTGGTGACAGCATGAGAAGCCTGATGCTTTGGTTTACACAAAGTAATAGTTCCAGTGACTCCCTGTAAAAGAAGGCTGTTATTGCTCAGTCCTACACTGCTCATTGTTTTTAAGGTTGCTATCAGTTCCAGCTTCAATATCTTTGCACATTGCTTTCCTCTCACAGTCCCAGTACTGTCACGAGAATCCTCCCATTTATATGAAATTAACATTGTGTTTTGTTGACGTGTCATTTTGCAGCAACATTACTGACTTTTCTGCAGCGTCTTGGGAGTTTGGGAATTTGGGGAGTTATCTGGGCCTGAATGTGACAGTTACCACGGGCAGGCCAGTCCATAATGTCTCCGTCACGCAGGAAGTGCTGATATAATCCAGCTACATGAGGCCGAGCATTGGATATCAGGTCCCACTGCAGCAGCATATGATCTGAAAATGGGTCTGAGGATCTCATCCCAGTACCTAATGGCAGTCAGGGTGCTTCTGGCTAGCACATGGAGGTCTGGGCAACTCTTCAATAACTCCCCAGACCATTGCTGACCCACTGCCAAACCAGCCATGCTGGAGAATGTTGTAGGCAGCAGAACGTTTTCCAGAGTGTGTCCAGACTTACGTCTGTCACATGTACTCAGTGTGAACCTGCTCTCGTCCAGTGGTAAAGTCTGCCAATCCTGCTGTTTGGCAAATGGCAATCAGGCTACACGGTGTTGGGCTGTGAGCACAGGCCCCACTTGTAGATGTGAGGTTCTCATACCACCCACATGGAATCTGTTTCTGACAGTTTGAACAGAAACATGCCCATTAGTGGCTGCTGGAGGTAATTTTTTGGGGCTCTGGCAGTGCTCCTCCTGTTCCTCCTTTCACAAAGGAGCAGATAGTGGTCTTGCTCAAGGGTACGACCCCCTCCACATCTCCTGTGTCTTGGTATCTCCTCAATGCTCTCCACACTGTGCTGGGAGACACAGCAAACCTCCTCCCACAGTGTGCATTGATGTGCTATCCTGGATGAGCTGCTCAACCTGAGCAACTTCTTTGGGATTCAGACACCGCTTCATGTTACCACTAGTGGTGAGGACACTGGCAAAATGCAAATGTGAGCAAATGTCCATCCATCCATCCATTTTCTGCCGCTTATCCGGAGTTGGGTTGCGGGGGCAGCTGCCTAAGCAGGGAAACCCAGACTTCCCTCTCCCCGGCCACATTCGCCAGCTCATCCGGAGGGATCCTGAGGCGTTCCCAGGCCAGCCGAGAGATGCAGTCTGTCCAGCGTGTCCTGGGTCTTCCCCGGGGCCTCTTTCCGGTGGGATGTGCTCGGAACACCTCACCAAAGACGCGTCCAGGAGGCATCCTCACCAGATGCCCGAGCCATCTCATCTGGCTCCTCTCAATGCGGAGGAGCAGCAACTCTACTCTGAGCCACTCCCAGATCACTGAGCTTCTTACCCTATCTCTAAGGGAGAGCCCGGCCACCCTGCAGAGAAAACTTACTTTGGCTCCACAGCTCGTGACCATAGGTGAGGGTAGGAATGTAGATCGGCCGGTAAATTGAGAGCTTTGTCTTTTGTCTCAGCTCCTTCTTCACCACGACAGACCGATGCAGCGTCCGCATTACTGCAGACGTGGCACCAATCCGCCTGTCGATCTCCCGCTCCATCCTTCCCTCACTCGTGACCAAGACCCCGAGATACGTGAACTCCTCCACTTGGGGCAGAACCTTATTGCAGACCTGAAGAGAGCACTCCACCCTTTTCCGGCTGAGGACCGTGGTCTTGGATTTGAAGGTGGTGATTCTCATCCCCTTCACACTCGGCTGCGAATTGCTCCAGTAAGAGCTGAAGATCGTGGCCCGATGAAGCCAACACAACCACATAAGATCACACAAAGATCAGAGACCCAATTGTGAGGCCACCAAACCGGATCCCCTCCACACCTCGGCTGCGCCTAGAAATTTTGTCCATAAATGTTATGAACAGAATTGGTGACAGAGGGCAGCCTTGGCAGAGTCCAACCCGCACTGGAAACGATTCTGATTTACTGCCAGCAATGCGGACCAAGCTCTGACACCAGTCATACAGTGACCGGACAGTTTGTACAAGTGGGTCTGACACTCCATACTCCCGGAGTACCCCCCACAGGAGTTCCCAGGGGACACGGTCGAATGCCTTCTCCAAGTCCACAAAGCACATGTAGACTGGTTGAGCAAACTCCCATGCCCCC
>JBAMHW010000016.1:29712428-29724738 GCA_037177495.1 Rhadinocentrus ornatus
CAAGGTCTGCAGAACATCTCTGAACACACAACACGTCCAACCTTGAAGCAGATGGGCTACAGCAGCAGAAGACCACACCGGGTGTCTTGTTCAATCTATGACACCAAGAATTAGGGCAGTTCTGGAGGGAAAAGGAGGTACCCGGTACTAGCAAGCTGGAGCTTGTAAAGTGACGAGTCAGTGTGTGTATAGCTACAATCAAACCGACCATCATGATGTGTCCTTTCAGGACTCGAGTGGTTATGAAGCTCGATGGGATTCAAATCCACACGTCAAACTGTTCCTCCAGGGTTGATCTAAACTACTTCAAGTGTTATTACAGATAAAAGATATGACAGCACTTTGTGGGCTTTTTTTCTTATCTGCGACATTTAGGAACTAGCTGGTGAAAATATGGCTGAACAATAATTAAATATCGATGTATATCACACTATACTTTTATTCAATAACTGTAATATGAGTTTTGAACACAATTTTGATATTTCGATATACACACAGTATAGGATTACAGTGTTTCACTGACTGGCGTTCAAGCCAGACCAAGCCCAGCAGCAGTTAGCTTTTTTTTTTTAAGCGACTAGCAACAGATCTAGCAACTTTTTCTGGTTTATTGGGGACTTTTGGAGACTGACGTAAATGAACGTAGTTTACTTTGCTCATTGAGGAGCAGGCTGCTAGATGATCCCGCGTTGGCTTACCGTCAGATGTTAATGTCTATTAATGAAGAGTGTGGACAAAAATATTTATTAAGTTAAAAGTGTTGTGACATGTTCCAGACTCCTCATTAAAAAACTAATTACACTTAATAAAATTAAACTAAAAAACAAAGAAAATATTGACTGAAGAATTTAGTTTTATGGTGTTTTGCTGATCATATGATGACGTCATTTAGCGACTTCTAGGACTTTTAGGACGGCCAATAGCTACTTTTCTCACTGAGGAGTTGGCAACAGTGCCTCTGAAGCATTTCCACTCTGAATATGCTGAGTCAGAAGATGAAGCAACAATTGTTGCTCACTGTTTTTATCTGTTTTTTGTAGCAATTCTGAGCACTTTTCTTTTTAAACCTAGTTGAAGCAGCTTTATTTAAATCTATAAGAAAAACATATTAAGCCTGAGTTGTAGTTTAAAGTTAAAGCTGTTATTAGTGAGAAAGGTAAAAGTTTATTTGACCATTGATGGAGATTTAAAATTTCTTTGAAGGCTAACTTACCCTTGCTAGGTACAAATAAAAGGTGAACATTCATTTATTGGATAGTTTTCATTTCTAAAATGTTTTACTGGAGGAGTTTCATAGACCTGGAATAATAATTTTTAGTTTTACAGCATTTTGGCAGTTTTTCTGAGGCTTTTATATTGTTTATATTGATAACGAATTATATCGTATCGGCTGAAATTAAGAAATATCTCATGATCGAAGTTTCGGCCATATCGTCCAAATCACGTTGGTGTGTTTGGAGTGCGTGTACCTCAGTGTTTCCTCATTTCATGTTACTCTTCCCTGCTTTTCTTGGCACATTACCAACACATGAGAATGAGTGTGCTACTCCAGATTACTTAACTTGCGTCTGCAGATGTTTTGTTTTAATATGTTTTCATCCCTCTGTGTATTTGTGTCCAGGCTTAACATAATAAAACCTGATATTTGCTGCCTTTTAGGCTGAGCACTCGCTGCTGTCCGTGCAGCTCAGGTCACAGTGTAAATGCCCCAAAGCTGTACTATTGTTATGTCAGATTGTCCGTGCCAAGGTAATATCCTGTCTGCCATCTCACAATAGCCCCACGTTACTTCACACACACACACACTCTGATAATCAGATGGAGATGAGTGGGGATGATTCGGTCTGCAGCCACATCACGGCTCATTGTCTAGCACTCATATTTAAGAAACTTCACTCTCTCACGGTGTAACTGAGCGACTTGCTTCCACCATGACACCCAGCGTGGACGTTTTGTTGTTGTCGCTGTGTTTTCCTGCTGCTCGGTAATGAATTCCCATTATCTTCCTCTGCAGGTGCGCTTTGTTCGGAACGTCACCACATGGAGAGAGATGAAGCCGGGCTTCTACCACGGTCACGTTGCTTATCTGGACTTCTCCAAGTAAGGCCCTTCATTTCCTGTAATACCATTAATATCCAGATTAGTTACCTGCAGTTAGCAGAGCAGATAAAGGGAGGTCATGTATTGATTGCTAACTGGTGCTGTAGTGTTGATTAACAGCATTGTTGTTCTTATCTTACCTGACGCTATCAACCCACGGATCACAGCTAATTAATCTAATGGTCTAAGTGTTTTCTCTTTGAGAGAAAGAGCCTGTTGACTTGTCCCCCTCCCCCATCCTGTCAGCCTTAACTGATGGAGTACGTGAAAATGAAGCACTAATACTTCATTTCAATTCAGCTTTATGTGTAGGGAACAAATTCACAATGAAATAATCTCAGGGTGCTTTTAATCCAGCTCAGTTCATTTTTGTCTAGTTTAAAAGAAATCCATTAGTTGAGTAAACTTACCAACAGTGGAGAGGAGCCAGGACCAGGAAGAAAAACCTCCATCAGGACCAGAACCAGGTTGGAAAGTCTATCAGAACCAGGAAGGGATGGCTGTTTGGAGGTGGAGAGGACAGGAAAGAGGGGTCAACACAACTCTAATCCAGGAATCCTGCTGAGAAAGAAGAAGAGAAACATATATGAATAACAGAGTGAGATATTGTGGTGTTACAGCAGCAGAACTAAAGGCACAAGCGGATGTGATTGTTTACGTACATAAAGGGAGCATAAATCCTCACAGAGCCAGCCCTAACTATACGTTTTATCCAAAAGGAAAGTTTTAAGCCTGATCTTAAAGGTAGGGAGGGGGGGTCTGCTTCGTGAAGCCGAACTAGGAGCTGGTTCCCCAGATGGGTGTGATAAATAAAGTTTTGCCTCCCATTTTACTCTTAGAAGCAAACCTGCAGTCTGCGACAGTGTTGCCAACTTAGCGACTTTCTCTCTTCTGAGTGCTTTTGGACGGGGGAGGGGCCTGCGCAGCACCGACCCCACATTGAAAAGAGTAAACTATTCGTTCTTTCACGTCAGTCTCCAAAAGTCTCCAATAACACCAGAAAAAGTCGCTAGATTTGTCGCTAGTCGCTTTTGTGGGAAAAAGTGGCTAGAGGGGTCTGAAAACTCGCTAAGTTGGCAACACTGGTCTGAGACTGGGTGCTCTGTTGGGATTGTCTGGAACTCTGAGATGTCTGAGAGTATCTGATCAGGGGAAAGAGTTGCCAGAAAGAATGAGTCTTTTTGATTTTTTTCAGATATGGAGTGAAGGGAAAACCAATGTACATTAATGTGGTCCGGGAACCTGTAGAGCGCCTTGTATCCTACTACTACTTCCTTCGCTTCGGAGACGACTACAGACCAGGCCTGCGACGACGGAAACAGGGCGACAAGAAGGTCGGTGTTTGCTGCTCCAATTAGTTTTTTCTCCTCCAGACCTTACACTAACGGCTATTCCTGCCTTGTTTCAGACCTTCGATGAGTGCGTGTCATCGGGGGGGTCAGACTGTGCTCCTGAGAAACTCTGGCTGCAGATACCCTTCTTCTGCGGCCACCATTCAGAGTGCTGGTGAGTTCCCCTTTAAAATCTCAAAACTTCCACACGCGGGGCAGTTTTGGATTCAACATGAGCTTGTTTTTATAGGAGTCTGGGCAGAAAAAAACTAACACATCTGAATCCAGTCACTTATATTTGCTTTTATGGTTGGCAAGCAGTGAAATACAAATACAATTCATAGAGATGAAAGAACCAATGACTTCAGTCCTTACATGACTCAGCATTGTTGTTGCCCAGCAAAATTAGAATAAATAACATCAAATGTAAATAAATATAATTTTCAGGGCAAAATCAATACAATCATGTTTTATCTCCTGATACCAGTGCGAGGCAGATTTATCATCGGACCCTCTCTTGCAGGAATGCAGGCAGTCGATGGGCGCTGGAGCAGGCGAAATACAACCTGGTGAATGAGTACATGTTAGTAGGAGTCACTGAGGAGCTGGAGGACTTCATCATGATCCTGGAGGCGGCGCTGCCACGCTTCTTCAAGGGAGCCACAGAGCTCTACAGAACAGGTAGATCCTCTAAACCAGTTGTTCTCAAACTCTTTCTACCGTGCCCACTAAAACAGCATCCTAGATCTGAATGAATGAATTATTCTTATTAAACACTTTGTTCTTTGCATACTTGAATGTTGCGCCAACAAAATCACACAAAAATTATCAATGGAAATTAAATTAATTAACCCATGCAGGTCTGGATTTGGAGTCACACTCTAAATGAAAGTGGAAAAACACACTACAGGCTGATCCAGCTTTGATGTAATGTCCTTAAAACAAGTCCAAATGGTCTCCTGAGAGATCTCCTCCCAGACCTGGACTAAAGCATCCGCCAACTCCTGGACAGTCTGTGGTGGATGGAGCGGGACATGATGTCCCAGATGTGCTCAATTGGATTAATGTCTGGGGGACGGGCGGGCCAGTCCGTAGGAACTGCTGACACACTCCAGCCACATGAGGTCCAGCATTGTCTTGCATGAGGAGGAACCCAGGGCCAAGCGCACCAGCATACATTGTGTTTAAGTGTTCATCCCTCCATCGGCTGCATGTTGAGATGCATTTTGTAAGAGCGATGTGAAGCAGAGAGGAGGGAAAAGTTAAAATAATGAACTCCGTCTGTAACAGCAGCTTTGTCATAAATTTAAAAACTGATCATTAAACGTTCATGCAGCCATTTTACAACCAGATGGATGAAGATCTGCGAGGCCTCAAACTCTCGGCTTTACTGTTATTTATTCATCAATTTACTAATATTTACTGATCTGATATTTTAATTCTGGAATCAAAATATAATCCACATATATTATGTGAAAGACTCCACACACAAACACACAGGAGTGTGTGTGTGGAGTCTGCGTTTCTCCCCGTCATGTTGCTACGCCACAAATAAATGAGAATAAAAGCTTTGACTTGAAGATTTCCTACAGTTTTTTAGCCTTGGAAACCTCTTTGTGTTGCTCCAGGGAAGAAGTCCCATCTGAGGAAGACCACTGAGAAGAAGCCCCCCACCAAAGAGACCATCGCCCAGCTGCAGCAGTCCGACATCTGGAAAATGGAAAATGAGTTCTACGAGTTTGCTCTGGAGCAGTTTCAGTTTGTCCGCGCTCACGCCGTCAGGGAGAAAGATGCAGACCTTCATGTGCTGGTGCAGAACTTTTTCTATGAAAAGATCTACCCCAAAGTGAACTGACGTGAGGAGGATTGAACGGGAACTTCGCAGGACCCTGAGGGAAGAGGTTTGCTTCAGGTCACAATCTTTCTTACAAACTGCTGGTGCTGCTGTTGACTGAACGTTTCCTCTGAGAGGAACGGTTACAGATGATAGCTGATGGTTTGAAGAACGGAAACTAGTTCATCAAGTTAAAACTTCTATTTTAACCTGACTTCTGGAACGAGGAAGTCAAGTCGCCTGGTTTATGTTTTATACTGAATGCACAGGAAATTTTAAGTGAACCAATAATTGTTTACAGATTCCCGATAGTCAAGGCTGCGTTTGTACTTTAGGAATTTTTCTGGACCAAATACTTGTTTTCTTGGTTTTTGGACATGCTGGTGCTCTGTACACCTTGGACATGTATCAGACTTCATCACAGAGATATTAATGTGCATCTTTGATACGATAGCGGCTGTTTGTAGGGACTGAGCTAGAGTTAGGGATGGCTACTAATCAGACATGAGTACAGGCTTATTTAAGGTGGGAAGAAGATGTTAGTGCCTTTACCATAATATCACACTCAGTGATCCCACTGTCAGTATTTAGTGTTTTTTTTCCCTCTAAACACTCTGTTGTTCCACACTTACAGCCAGAATATAAAAACATGACTTCAAATGACTTGGTTTGATTATTTTCCCATCTTATCAAGAGTTATCTTGTGTGTTGGATCTATTGAGTTGGTTTATTTATTTTAATCCTGTGAAATATAATTCATCAACAAAATTCCAGGATAGGACACGAAATTTTTATTTCTCATAGTACTATACAATATTATTCATTATAAAGCCTTCTGTGCACGTCAATTTATTTATATCATACCATTTTTAACCATAAAGTAAACAAGTTCGATTCAATCCTTTCCAGAAAGCAGCTGAATGTGCAGGATCTGACCGATTTAATTTAGTTTTGTCCCAACTTACTGGTTTCCCAACGGTGGTCCCATCAAAGCGCTGAGAGGAATAAATGAGAATAAAAACTCTGAATTGAATATTTACTACATTAGCTGCAGTCTCATTTAAAAATGAACAAGGAATTAAAATCATTATTCCTCACCAGGGTTAGTTATAGTGTGACGTGCGAGATCAAAGAAAAGTGATATTTGTTAGACCTCATCGGATTTATACTGTCCAAATATTGCACACACACTGCTGTAGAGTGTGTGTGAAGATAGAGGATCATCGTGTGAATGACAGAGTATAATCTTTTTAACTGCCTTCTACTCATAATTAAGTCATAATTGGACCAAGCATTGTTACACCTCGTGTTCACCCAATCACCCAGACTCGTACAGCACTTCCATGTACGCGGTCCGTCCACAAACACACCACCTGGATTTAACTGTGCAAGCAGGTAAGAGCCTCTCATTGGATAATTCCTGCCCGGATGGTGATGTTTCACCTGCAACAAGTTATTTAACCTGAACTGATCCAATGACTAGCTTCTCCTTCCTAAACAACCGTGCGGAAAGACACCCCGGGTTCCTTAAAAAAGATGTTGGTCTGTTACAGAAGGGTCAAATCATCTGTATCAGAGAAAACATTTAAGGAGACGCAGAAACTACTGAGACCGGGTTAAGAACTTTCCAACGCATTATTAAAACCTGGAAGGATAGTGGGAAACCATCGTCTTCCAGGAAGAAATGTGGTCAGAAAACATCTTGGATGATGGTGGTCGGAGGTCGGAGGCATGATTAAACATGGTACAGCCTTTTCTAGATGTCAATATTGTTCATAAAACCTTCCATTCACTTCACATCAGGTTATTTATATATCACCGTTTAAAGGCACAAAGTCATCTCAGGACATGTTCAGTCCCTTCTAGAAAGAGGCTGAATGAACCCTTATTTTTACGTAAACATCTGCCTGACTTCAGTCTTCACCGCAGGAGGGAAAATGAGCCCCATGAAAACCACACCGGATTTTCTTCTGCTTGTCTGAGTTTGGGTCACAGAGATGACAGAGGCCTGTACTACGAAGCTGGATTTTCTCTTATCCAGGTAACTTTAGGGTTCACTTCTTACTGGGGTAAATCACCATGGTAACTTACGCTAAACTGCTCTGGAGCAGGTTGTGTTCCGGATAAAACCACATTTTTGGTGACGAGGATGGCCGTTCCCGTACTTTTACCTGTACCTTTCATGCCCTGCCTTGGCGAACCCGCCATCGTTTTCACTGTGTGGTTGGAGATGTTTGAGAACGACATGCTAGTTATTGGTGCTACCGGGGATAGATGGCCCTTCTTCTCCATGCACTCCATGCTGTGGGACAGACACATGTTAATACTTTGCCGGACACGGGTACAACGTACGCCTCTGCTGTGGAGGGACTGGAAAATAACTTTGTTCCTCAAGTGAATGTGATGGCAGAAGGTCACAAAGTTGGACAGAGGAAACAGAGACCTGGTGAGTCCGTTAATGAGTTTCTGACTGCACAACGTGAGCTTGCTGCTGCTTGTGAGTTTTAGGACATGGAGGATCAGACCTGAATCTGGCTAAGGCCCCGTACACACATTTTAAGGATTTTTTTAATCTTATGAGAATTTTTATCTGGTCGAGACCTCACACATGAAGATAAGAAATCAGGCATTAAACATTGTGGATCGTACTGTGTGTGGTGGCTCCGATAATCTAATCACAGAACAACACACACAACGATGCTGTCACGCAACTCATCTACAATCTAGTCCTCCGAGCCGGACATCTCACGTGACCAAACATCATCTAACAAAAACAAAGAAGAAGAACCATAGTAACAACCGGAAAACACAACACCCAGCATGGAAGATGAGGGAATGATGGTGGTGTTGGGACTATTATTAACAGAAAAAGCCAGTCAGCTCGCTCTCTCATTGGCTCTGCTCCATGTCACCATCCACACAGTAACAACTCATGAGTCCTCGGCTTTCCTCACATATGAAGATATTTAGTCGTAAATGTTGACCATGTTCAATACTTCCAATTGTCAGCCACGACCCCTTTAGGAGCCGATTATCGGGACAAATATCGTAACACACCACAGACCTAGTGATAATTTTATAGGAAAATCTTATAAGACTCAGGATAATTGGGCGTTTGCCGTCCTTGGTTGGGAAGAGGGAAAATCGGGACAAAAACAGCCCGATAATCTTTATGTGTGTACCAGGCTTAAGCTACTGCACTAGCTTTACAAATTGAAGCCGGACTACATAACGCCGTCGTGCCTTCTGACAACGCTGCTGCTCCTGCCTCTGCTGCTGCTACATCAGCGAGAGCCATACACTCGCAGCAGTCATTTTCTGATCTATCTCCAAAGTCGGAAGAATGTTGTCAAAATCAGGTTTTGAAATGATCATTCATGCTTTATCTCATCTTCTATTGATTATTGTAGTTCTGTTTTCACTTGTTTCAATAAGGAGACTCTCAACAGACTTCAGTTAGTGCAGAACGTCCAGAACTCCCCGATTTTATCAAGACTTCATTGGCTTCCAGTCAAATTTTACATTGACTTTAAAATTTTAGTTTTAACTTGCCCAGCATCACATGATCAGGCCTCAAGTATATGGCTGACGTGTCCCTACGCCTCAGAGCGCACCCTTCAATCTTCAGGCCAGAGCCTCCTGAAGGTCCCAAAAACCCGGGGGAGACCTGGCCTGTAACCCCCAGACTCTGGAATGATATGCTTCCGTCCTTTCATGTGGTTGACTCCGTGGACTCTTTTAAAAAGCAGTTGAAAACTATTTTATTCAGGAAAGCTTTTTGTTGATGGTTACTCTTTATTTAATAAAAATATTTGGTTGTTTTATTGCACTCGTTTTAAGTACAGCACTTTATAAAACAAACTTTACTTACCTAAATGTCGCTCCTGCTACCGCTGTGGATCCACCACTCACTGCTGCTGCGGTGGGAAAGTGGTACATTTTTCCAAAGTTTGCAGATCTGGTCCGAGAGGCGCAGATAAATGAACTGACTGTGCTTACATGAATAAAGCTGCGCAGGATAACATCCTTCGTACTGTGAATGTTGAAGCTGATGAACCTTTCCTACCTGTGGACTTGCTGAGCCTACTGTGACCCTGTGCACATTCTCAACAGAGAAAATACCAGTTTTCGGTTGTTTACATGCCACGGTGACTCATGAGGGATGTTCAGCTGCATGCTCATTTATGGTAGTAGAATCAGATGCTGCTTGGTGTGAATCTTTTCACTGCCCTGCATATACATATTCAGGGTAACAAAGTCATTTCTACAACAAGCCCCAGTGGCTCCCCTGACCCCCAACCTGCAACCTTCACAACACAAAGTGTGCCTGAGGTACCAACTGCTCACCAGCCCGCAAGCGACTACTGTCTTTTCTACTATAGATCTAGCTTCTGCACATCACACGATTCTTCTACACCCAGATAGCCATGACATCACTGTATTTCTCACCCATTAAGGCCTTTTGGCCTTGCCTCAGCTCCTTCAAGATTAAAAATAGATTGTTTCCACCATACTGGCTGACCACCTAAGTGTACAAGCCGGGGATGACATGATATGCTATGTGTAACGTTTAAACCTTGAAAATTGCAGAATGCCGACATCCACCGGGGTATACCACCAGACAGGGAAAAAAACCCACCTCCAACTCCAGTCTTCATAGAGCTTAGGTTGTTTTTACTCACATCACATCCATTTACATCCAGCATCACCCTTTTCTTACGAAGTATAAAGGCTGTGGCCAAAAGCATTTATTACAAACTGAGGGGTGTATATGCAATTTTCAACCATAAAAACATTTACTGCAAATTAGTTTTAATCACCATCCCAAAAAATACAAAATGACATCCGTCAAACCATTTATTTAAACCATCAAAACAACTTGTACGAAGAAAGAAAAAAGAAAACTACCCCCCCCCCCCCCCACCACCACCACCACCACCACCCACACACACACACACACACCCCCCACCCAACCCCAACCACTTGGCTAGTGCCATCTAAGCTAATCAAGCTGGCCCTTGTTAGCAACACTAATGGGCACGCCTCCATGACAGTGTGTAGAGATTAGAGACAAACCAAAACATGTACTGAAAATAAACTAAATCAATGTATTAATTAACTAAATAGGATCCCTCTTAACTGGATCAATACATAAACAAAAACTAAAGAAATGCAAATAAATGGCATCAGGGTGTATATAGGGTATGTGTGTGTATGTAACTACATACTGAGCACCTGCTTAGTGAGGGGGTGTCTGCATCTCCCTCACACTATGGCACCACCCAGCAGGATCACGATGCCAGCCTACGGAGAGTGCTGCACACCGTTAAAGAATCGGGACTCCAACTGGATATAAGTAAACGTAAGTACAATCAGGCATCTTTGTCTTTCCTCAGGCACACCATATACAAAGATGGACTCTATCCCGACAAAGACGGAGTCATGCAGGGGCTCATGCGCATGGCCCACATGACACATGCTCCTTAAGATCATTACTTGGTCTTGCTTCATGGTACAGTAACTTCATTCCTAATTTTGCTACTGTTTTTGTACTACTACATGCCGTTCTCAAAGGCTGCTGATTTGAGGTTCAGCTGGACTGCTGAGGCTGAGTCCAGTTTTTGCTGAAATCAAAAGACTGATACTGGATAGTCCTGCCCTGGCACTCTATGACCCTGTTTTACCTAGTCAAGTGACTATTGATACTTCTGACTGTGGCCTGGGAGCTGTACTCCCTCAGACTCATCCAGATAACACAGAGAGAACAGTTGCATCCAGGACATTTTCCCCTGCTGAACAAAAGTACTCTGCTATTGAATGTGAAGCACTTGCTTGTGTTTGGGCAGTAGAGAAGTGGAGAACATATCTGGGGACATCACTTCCACTTCCCACTACAGGAGATGCTTCTGAGGTTCCAGACATGGTGGCTGCTGTGTTTCAGCAGTTTGTGCATGTTGTGTCTTTAACAGAACTCACCTTAGCCTGCAACACATACCCAGAACTAAAGTTAGGCTGCGTCGTCTAACAGACTGCTTGATTGTTCCTGTTTCACTCAGATCCAGAGCAGTGGATTTGAAGGACAGCAAGGACTGATACGTACAAAACAGAGACTTTGTGAACTCTATTGGTGGCCAAAAATGGACATCTCTGTACAAAATATGATAGCTTCATGTGCGCTGTGCCAGTACATTTACAAAACTACAAAAACTCCACCTGCACCACTTATACTTGTGGATCTTCCTAATGGTTCATGGGAAAAGGTGGGCATTGACATTGCAGGTCCTTTTGCTACATGCTACATGGGACTGCCGCTATGCCATAACTCTTAATGACTATTATATTAAGTGGCCTGAAGTGGCGTTGGCCCCTATTGTCACTACTAATGTAGTTTTTCAGTTTTTGACTACTATGTTCAGCCGCAAAGGAAATCCTTCCTACTTAGTCTCAGACAGTGGATGTCAATTCCCATGCCTTTGCCACTTTTCTAGGGGAGAAAGAGATAAAGCCCCTGCGCTCAAGTGTAAACTATCCAAGAGCTAACGGAGCCATCAAGAGGTTCAACACGCTGCTTAAAGAACGCTTACAGACTGCTGACAAAATGCACAAACCATGGAAACAAGCTGTAACAGAGTTCTTGCAGAACTATCATGCCACACAACATGCTAAGACAGGAACTACACCATTCGTGTTACTAGTGAACAGGGAGCTACGCACAGAACTGCATGTACTCCCTGTCTCACACAACGTAAAGACACACTTAGAAAAGTGCAAGAGACAGTGAAACAAAAGCAACAAAAGAGCAAAGAGTACACAGACAGAAGGTTTGGTGCAAAAGTACCCATGTTCCAAGTAAACCTGACCACCTTCCAAATAGATCATCCACATTCACAGAACCACTGACTATATAATACTGAGAAACCAGTTTCTTATGTCCAACTATTCAATTGCTTCTTAGCATAAATAGCAACCCATCTTCTGATGCTACTTCCAGCAGGATGATGCACCATGTCACAAAGCTCAGATCATCTCCAGCTGCTTTCTAGAA
>JBAMHW010000016.1:29762556-29776598 GCA_037177495.1 Rhadinocentrus ornatus
TTCTGTAAAGTCCTCTGAGACAACTTTGTTGTGATATAGGGCTATACAAATAAACTTGATTTGATTTGATTTGATGATAAAAAAAAAAAAGTGCAGCACCTGGCCTGTTATCAGTGAAACTTGAGTTTGAGCCATAATCAAGCAGAACAGACCACTGGAAGATAGGATCGAATCATATATGTTTGGCATTCCTGGTCCTCAGGACCCTCTGCCCTCCACATTTTAGATGTTTTCCTACTCCAGCACACCTGACACAGATTAATGGACCTCTTCATCAAGCTTTTAGCTCAGCTGTTAAAGAGACATTCATTCACTTCTAAAATACGAGGTGCAGGGACAGACAGGCCATCTGGCATACATGGGCGTTTTTCCGTGGGCTAATGTGTTTTCTTGACTGGTCTATAAAACACTGGCCCAACCCACTTTCTCATTAGTTCTGTTACTAACTGACACCTGATGAACCAATCAGATACAGGACTTTAAACCCCTTTTGGCTCTGTACAGTGGATGTAGCTAACGAGGAGAAGAAACAGGAAGGAGGCGCAGAGTAGCTGTTTTTAAAAAAAAGAAAGAAAATGCTGCCAAATATCCCCAAAAATGATTGACAGTTCGACTGCAGCAAGACCTTCATCCACTGCTGTGGATGATGATGGTAAAAGCTGCACTGCTTTCACATCACTGAGGTTCTGTTATGAGTAGAGTTCTGGCCCTTCTACAGTTCAGAGTTCTACAGCTGAGCAGTAATAACAGCTCTTAGAAGTAATAATACTGAGAAGTAATAATAGTTCTGATTTTGTGAAAGCAGTGACAACAAATATATCTGTGTAATGCCCTATAGATGGATCAGATGGTACCAGCAGGACAGCACCCTATTATCTGAACCTAAAGCAACTAGTGTAAGTAGAGCAATAGAGGGTAAAGATAAAATACTGATTGAGTCCCATGAAGCATGTCAGGCTATAAATAGGCTGATTGATAGCAAAGTGAGTGGTTTATCATCTCAGCTGAACAACTTAAATATGCCAGTGGCAAAAAAAAAAGCCTGTCTTACCATCTGTTTTCTGGCTTTATGATTCATAGCTTGTTACCGGACTCACTGTTGTCTGTTCTGTTAGTGCCAGAAAAAGCCAGCATAGTGGGCTGTTTAGATAATTACAGCCCTATTTCTTTAGCCAGCATCATTGAGGAGCCCTTAAAATAATAATACTTCTACATATTTCTACAGTTAAACCAGTTTGCACTGCGTGAAAAGGGCCAGAATCCATGAATACTGGCAAAGGATACTTCGTTAAATATGTGTGGAATCCAGACCATGTCTGATGCATATCAAGAAGTGTTGCATATCAGGTGATATACAGACAGAAAATACAGTATGAGGACATACAATATATTATGTCGAGATACCAGACATGTTTTATGTCATATTTTAGTTTCTAATGACTGGTAAATAATTGTAAAATAAGTTAGATATGCACGTATATTCTACCACCTTTTAAAACAGAATGCTACGATGTAGTTATGTCAACAAAAAACATTTTGTATGTGGAATTTATTGTACAAACGTTTACAAAAACATGCAAGTGAACAGTAAAGTTTAACAGTAGTATGAAATATTTACATTTTTACTCAGTGAGTCAATTCATCCATGTATACAGGTTTGACCAAGAGAACTAAAAACAAAGCAGCAGCAGTACCATGTTTGAATATACGATGGATTTCTTGTTGTTTGAATCCACATGTCAAGAAAAAAAACTGCTCGACGTTTTTCTTCACCATTTTACTCTTTTGTTTCTGTGTCAGCTGCAAGGAAAAACAACCTTTTGCCAGATGGGAGGGACAGAACAAGTCTGTTTCCAGAATGAGAGGGATCAGCTCCAATCCTGGCTGCACGTCTCTGGGTCCTGGAGGTGTCCAGTCCTACGGAGATGGGAGGTTTCAGCCAATCACTCTCTCAGTAGAGTGGATGACATGCTGAAGCTTGGCGTTTTCCCTGGCCGTGGCTGCAGCCAACCAGACTGTTATTGAGATGTGAGAATGGATTCAATGAGGGCCATGTAGAAGTTTACCATCAGCTTAACTGGGAGGAAAAACTTCTGTTGAGCCTTCTTGGTGAGGGAACTGATGTTCTGTCTCATTTCAGCTCCTGGGTAACTGCAGGGCACTGCAGGTCACTGGAGTATTGCAGATGATGACAGGGGAGAGGGGGACTGGGTCCTTCCTGAAGTCCACTATCATTGCCACTGTCCTGAGAGCGTTGCGCTCCAGGTTGTTGATGCCACACCAGCACACCAGACAGTCCATCTCATTACTGTAGGCAGACTCGTCCCCATTAGAGATGAGGCCAGTAAGGTTGGTGTTGTCAGCAAACTTCAGGGGTTTGATAGACTGGTATCCAGATGTGCAGCTGTTGGTGTACAGGAGGAATAACAGAGAAGGAAGGACACAGCCCTGGGGGTATCCAGTACTGATGGACCAGGAGACAGAGATATGCTGGCCCAGCCTCACAAACTATCTTCTGTCTGTTAGGACGTCTGTAACCCATTCAGCAGGGAGAGCTGGTCTCAGGGCAGAGCTGAAGTCCACAAACAGAATCCTGACATAGGAGCCTGGGGAGTCCAGATGCTGGAGTATAAAGTGGTGGACCATGTTTACGGCATTGTCTACAGATCTGTGAGCTCTGTTGGTAAACTGTAGGTGATCCAGGAGAAGGTCTATGCTTTAAGGTGAGTCAAGCCAAGCTTTCAAAAGACTTCATGACCACGGAAGTCAGGGCAACGGGTCTGTTGCCATTAAGTCCTGTGATCCTTGTCTTTTTGGGGACCGGGATAATGGGTAAGGTCTTGAAGCAGGCTGGCACATAGCAGGTCTCCAGTGGTGTTAAAAATGTCTGTGAACACCAAAGACAGTTGATCGGCACAGTCTTCGGGGTGGAGTTGATGAGCCTTACGGGGGTTAAGTCTATTAAAGAGTCTTCAAATGTCCCTCTTTAATGGAAAAAGGTGTAAGGGGTGGAGGAGAGGGGAACACCGCAGAGTTGGGGTTGTGTTGCTGATTCAGGTGAAGCAGCAGGTATCAAAGGTTGGATCATGGTAGAGTGGGTGGTGTCAGCTCTGTCCAATTGTCTAGAGTGGGGGCCTCCAGGTCTTTTTCAGACAGAGGCAGCGCTGCTGGCCAAGAATTCTTGTTTGAAGCTTGTTACACACTCTGCGAGAAGCGAGAACTTCTTGTTCTCGAGGCCGCAAGAACAAGAAAAGAGTTCGTATTGGTCCGGTCATTTCATACTCCATGAGAAGCTTCGTCTGCAACAGGGCAGGGATAAATAAATAAACAGCTGTCTGGGTTATTTCATATTTAACCAGGAACTTCGTCTATGGCAGGGCGAGGATATGCATGCGGCGGTGTCCGTGTCTTTAAATCCCACATCTGTTGTATACATTTATGTACTTTCCCACGACCTTGATAGGCTGTTCATTAAAACTATCCGTTCAATGTCTCATCGGAGGAAATGCAGAAGCCGCAAATTTTCACTTCTTTTCAACAACAACACCCACCTCAAATGTTCAACCAATCACACAATACTTCTCGAAGCCCCACGAGAAGAAAGTTCTGCTCAGCCGATGTGTTGAGAACTGTTCCCATTAATAGGCGCCGAGCACCCACGTGGGATTGCTGGTAAAGTCTGCCTGACAAGGCATAGATTCGCATTCTCAGAAAAGTAATGTAAAATGTACCACTCAGGTGACGTTCACTAGCGGATGCTAATTTTTACAAATAAACATTTAAGTTAAAAAAATTGTCAAATTTGTGATCAGGAATCACAAGCCTGTTGTGCCAAGACCGAGAAAAATACCCCGCCGGCTGAACGATGGAGGCGGATCGCCACAGCTTTCAAACACCAGATGAACTTTACCGCTGCAAGGAGCAA
This sequence comes from Rhadinocentrus ornatus, assembly GCA_037177495.1. Lineage (NCBI taxonomy): Eukaryota > Metazoa > Chordata > Actinopteri > Atheriniformes > Melanotaeniidae > Rhadinocentrus > Rhadinocentrus ornatus. The sequence goes on from JBAMHW010000016.1 coordinate 29,766,482, forward strand.
AACATTTCTTATTAAAAAAAAAACTAGCAGTATTGAGAGTGAAAAAAACAAACAACACACAACAAAACCTCCTGTTTCAGTAGTTGGTTACAATGTGAGCTATATGTGTTGATAGTTAATGGGTTATATTGTGTTGGCTTGTATGAAAGTTTCTCTCTGTTAGGAGGCAGTTCTGTTTCACTCGTCAAAGCAGGCGCATTTAAGTGGTTTGTCGCAGTTGCAAAGAGTTCTGCTGGTGGTTATTTAATTGATTAACCTTTTTAAAATGTCTTTTTATGCAATTTGTTGGTGGGTAGTTTGAATTATTTTTCAAAATAATAAACCACAAAACCTATACAATATTATTTCGCTGAAGGTCTGTCTTGTTGTTTAGTAAACACACTCACAGCACCCTCCGGCAGAAATGTACACCTATGTTCCCATTCACATCCCCGAGTGCAAAATTACGTCTTTTGTTCTCGTGGACTTAAGAACAAGAAAAAAGTTCTCGCTCCTCGCAGAGTATGAAACAGCCTTAACTCTCTCACCATGGAGTGATTTTACATCTGACTCATTTTTCTGAATTTCTGATAAGTTTTTCATCTTATGACTTTCCCCAAGCTGTGTACTCGGCTACAGCAGCATCTTCGTGATCAGCGCACAAAAAGGACATTAACCAGGCGATTTTCCACCTCCATTTCCATCTTTGTGCAGTGCATGTAACCGTGCTTTAGAAAATTTTAAGTGCAGTGAAAGAAGCTAGTACTAATACTAAAACTCCATAATCTGGGACTATCCATATCTCTCTGCCTTTAGATCGGAGACTTCCTCACCAACAGGCCTCAAGTGGTTAGAAGGGGGGATCAGGTCTTATCCACACTGATCCTAAATACAAGGACACCACGGGTCTGAGGACAGGAGTCTGAGGACAGGAGACACCTAGACTGGGTGAGAACAGCACAGAGAATTGTAAAAAGGCCTCATCGAGATCTTGACTTCCTTAATGTTAACTGAGACCAGAAGAAGGCCACCCACCCAGGCCATGGGCTGTTTGTGCCTCTTACCTCCAGGAAGAGATACAGAAACATACGGACTAGGCCGAGTGAACTGAGATACCGTTCCTTTCCCGAAGCTGTGGGATCTTTTCTCACCACCGTCCCTTCAACACATACACAAATACTCCAGCACCTCCAAACTAGCCAAAATGTGAGCATCTACAACAGGGTTCTCCAATTCGGTCCTACGAGGGCCGCAATCCAGCAGGTTTTCCATGTATCCCTGCTTCAACACACCTGACTCAAATTAATGAGTCATTGTGCAGAACTTGATTGGGTGTTAGATACATTTAATTTGATGCAGGTTGCCTGGCCACCATCTGAAGGAAACCTGTGTTCGCGATCACATCGTTTGGGTCCCTTCAAACATCTGTTGACAATAGGTAAGGGTTTGTACGTAGATAGACCAGTAGCCTTTGACTCAGCTTTCTCTTCCCCAGAATAGACCAGTGGGCGCCCTCATTACTGCTGATGAATCTTGAATCTGTCTCACTAGATCCTGAAATCTTTCCTGAACAAGGTCCTGAGATGTTTAACACCTCTGCTGGAGGAAGAGACCCTTCCAGTTGAGAACCATGGTCTCAGACTTAGAGGGGCTTATTTTAATCTTATCATCACATCACCCTTTTTTGACTCATTGTCTACGTTTGCACAGCTATGACAAACATGAGCTGCAGGTAATAACGTGGAGAAAACCATCCCTCACTTAATGGTCGTGGCTACAAACAAACAAATAGTTGACTGGTGGAAGCTGATGAAGTGCAGTTCTTTACATTAAAAGCCAAAAGAAGTCAGACGGACCAAAACACGTTAGTAAAAGCAGACTACAGTATTTCTCTAATGCAGTTTTAGGTAAGTAGCTTTTTAATCGTTTAGGAGATTTTACTTGGAGATCATCATTGGTTCATTCTGCGAGCAGTTCCTCTCTATCCGCTCATAATCTGAATTCTAATCTGCCCCCATCAGTTGGCTCAGCTAACTAAATATCAGACAGAACATGCACACAAGCAGCTCAGATAGGTCGATGCAACATGGCAAACACAGACAAGACCACACGCAGCTGCTGCAAACATTCCAATGTGATCTTAGAATATGAGTGTGAGAGATTGTTGTATTGACCTGCACGTTCTGTTGGAGAAGGGCCTGCGGTGTGTAAACTTGCAGGCTGAAACGAGCCTCTCTGCGGCTCATTGTCAGATCAATAGAGTCGAGCTGAGAGTGAATCCCAATCTGAAGTTAACCGCTACGCTGAATGCGGCTCTTTTGCTTGTTCCCACAGGACAAGCAGCTTCATTATGAAGCATCATTGGTCTCCTTTTCATCTCGGTGAGATCACCCCTGTGGGGAGTATCAACACTGCGAGCCACATCTGACGCTCTCTTGTCCCTGTTTAAACAATGAAATAGTGTTCCGCCATATTGTTGTGTGCCCCTTTTTTTCACAATGCAGCTGCTTGGAAACAGAGTACTGAGAGGATCTCAGCGGAGTAAGAAGATGATCAATTTCTGAGGGAATTCCCCCACCCACCCAAAACACACACACACACACTTACTGACCCCTCCACCTCCTCCCCACTTCAACTAGCCATAATTATTTTTACAAAAAAAAAAGAAAACAGAGAGTAATTTCTCTTGCCCAGTTATGAAAAGCTCATTAAAATAGGCCGGGAACAAACAAAGCTTTTCCTGTGAGGCCTCTTTTCAAATCCATTTCATAATTTCCTTCTGTTTTAATCATTTATATCAATTAATCATTCCTTGGTGGTAAAGATATTCTTTGCAATCTTTTTATTTTTTTGTTCTGGCAAGAGAGAAGTTGATGAGATTGTCAAGAGAATGTGGCTCAAACCGGGGTGGGATTCGCTCCGGCTTTGCCAAAGGGAAATCAGCTTGATGCAGCACGATCTCCTCGGAGCTGCAAGAATAATTAAACAATTAAAGTCGGAAAAAAAGATCATCTACATACATCTGAAGCCAGGGGCGTCTTATAAGAATGCTGTTTTGTCATGTAAAACCACCAAACCTGGTGAATCTCAAACAAGTTTTCTCTAAGACAACTTTCCTCCAATAGCAGCAAACTTGAGCTTTAATACATAATTTGTTTGGTTTTCCTTTTAGTAAAAAATACAAAAGAGAAGAATGTTCTGGAAAACACATCTGCACAATTATTATCATCACTTGAATAAAAAAGTCGCCCTTGTCATGCACCTTCTCCAAGCCATAAGTGATGATGAAAAAAAGTGGAACACTGAACTCAATTGAAATGAAAGACCTCGGCCAAATCGAGGTCTTGCAGATTAGCTTTAATAGGTGTTGAAACCAATGACCTGAGACTTAATGAGGTTGTAAACGGCAGCTGGCCTTGCTGCGATTATTTTCAGTGACAGACGATGGCGCCACCACGCAGCTATAAAGCCTCCATATTTCCCAGAGGTTGCAGTCACCCTTCGCTAAACTAAGTACTTATTGAATGTCAACTAATTAAACTCTAACGTGAGCTGAATGCAGCTTACTGGATGTTGCCATGCAGCTTTACTTTAAAATAAAACTTTTTTTTTCTGGATAAATTATGGCAATATTAATCTATCACTGCCAAGCGACACATCTATAAATAGCCTGTCATGCGCGATTAAAGATCATTTTGACTATTAAATTATTTGATTATAACAATAAATAAATGGTCATTCTAAGTCGTTTTTGTTTTGGTTTTTATTGTGAACATTTTACACTTTTGCCTCCTCTCCATCTCACCTCCGCTCCCATCCCTCTGTCTGCGTGTCCAAGCCAGTGTCGCTTCGCTCTGATTGGCTGGATTTGTTATTCTCCTAAATGGAATGCAACGCGATTGGCTGCGGCGTTGCTTTCGTCACGCGGCTAAAGAGGGTTTTTACTGGAGGTTTCTTCCTGTCAGCGACACATGTAGAACAAGCTGCTAACGGGACTCAGAGACCAGAGAGAGGACAGTCAGTTAAATCCTCCCTGCCTGCTTCGGTATTTATCTACTTTCTCCTTGCTTCGGCCCCGAAAAGAACACGCGCTCTTCGCGGCTTCTGGGAACGTAACGGCATGCGGAGACATCCGTCTCGCTATGGACTCCTTTCGTGTCGACGACAGAAAAGAGCACTAAAGCCGTTTCAGTAAATCGGGAACCATCCAGTGGAAATACTATCTGATAACTCCATTTGCTCGACAGTCCGCTTGTCTGTGGGTTTGCTGTCGCGCGGAACTGGGAGGCCGAGCGCGCGCGGTAGAGCGTCCGCTTTCTACCTACCTGTACTTTTTGTTTGTTTTTTTGGGACTGTTGTAGCCGACCTGTTCACCTTCCTACACCCCAAACCCGTCAACTTTACCGCCATTACGCTGAAAAGAGACAAACGAGGTGAGTATTTCTGGCATGTTAACGTTAATTTAAATGTTTTTAAGGATTTTAAACTGCCAACCGTAGTCGGTTATTAGCTGTTGAGTCAATTGTATAAAGATGTTTAGCGATTATATATGATAGCGGAGAATATAATCCTTCTGCCCATTTTCACGCATCTAACACAGAGGATGAGGCCACGTATGTTTTTATTTTCCTTTAAGAAGCAGTGGACAGGGCGCTTTAACACATGGCTGGCTGATGTATTTTCCCTCTCTAGCTTTTTATTCCATTTCCATGACTTGGTCTCTGTGCCCAAATTGCCTGGCCGTGTAATTACTTGAGTTAGCCAATTTAAGTTAAAAGCCACCCCCTCCTCCTCCACCCCTCAGAGAATAAAACAGAAACTCTGCTCCCCCCTCCCTCGGAAGAAACTTGACGATAGCCCGTCCTGTTTATCCAGGGAGTCACTTTCAGGTCGGCTTTTTGATTCATCTCCTTTTAGATTAAATCAGCACTAAGGTAGGCTGTGGTTTGTCCCCAAGAGCCATCACTAATGGGCTTACTGAATGCTTTTCTCAGTGTAACCCCCTTCCTCCCCCAAACCCCCTCCCTTTTCTACCTCTAATTGGCCTACCTGCTTTTCAACAAAGATTTGGCTTTATCCCGGCAAGTCTGCCTAACCAAATTGGTGGGGATTACATGCGAAAGAGGCCACATTAATTTTGACATGCCTCAGTTCATTTCAGCAGGTCTGCACTGTGTTTCATAGTCGGATCATATTCGCAGCTCTGGTCAAAAGCCTAGCCGAGCATCAAGTGTTGGTAAACACAGAACCACATGTGTCCATTTATACACGTTCCTTTGTGCTTTTCCACAAGTCTGAGTGATTCCCCGGTCAGCTCGACGAAGGCCTGTGCTGCACAGTTGTTCCTTTGGCCCCAACAGTGTAATCAGTTAAGTTAAGACATTTGGAGATGAGACGGAGATCAAGGGCAGATTAATTTACTAAATGACTGGTAGCTGCCAGCGAGCAGAACGAGACCTGTAACGATAGGAGCTGCGGATGCAACCTCATGTTAAAGTAGCTCTGTTAGCACGGAACTGCTCTTATCTGGTAAAAGTATGAACAACGAGTTGATCTGGGTGAGATAACCTGCCATCATCTTCTCCATGTTTTCAGAGACGATGGTGAATCCCGGAGGCAGCAGTCAGCCGCCGGCGGTCGGCACAGGTTCCCTGTCCTGGAAGCGGTGTGCAGGCTGCGGGGGCAAAATCGCGGACCGTTTCCTCCTTTACACCATGGACAGCTACTGGCACAGCCGATGCCTCAAGTGCTCCTGCTGCCAGGCCCAGCTGGGTGAAATAGGCACGTCGTGCTACACAAAAAGCGGCATGATCCTCTGCAGAAATGATTACATCAGGTGAGAAGAAGACCTGGCGATAATTAATTCATGTGGTGCTTTGGCTTGTGTCGTCTGGGTGGAAGTCTGCCAGCCCAAACACTGCTGAACGTGATGGCACTTTGGAGGGAAAAACTGGTCTTTCATGACCTTTATTTGATTATCTTTTGTAACATGACATAAAATAACTGGATAAACCCAAGCAGCACTTGTTTTGAACATCTAAGTTTCTATTATTTATATAAGTAGATGTTTTCTGTTTTTAAGTTAAAAATATGTGTAAATTTATGTTGTTTTGTCTTTTTTGGAATCTAAAGTGCGCCTGTGCGCTTTTACTCCCACCTCGTAAAAAGCATGTGGAAGTCAATGGGGTACTTCATTCATAATGGTACTATAACGTAATTAAAATGGGAAGATGGGATGCGTGGATACACCTTTCCACTTGTAATGAGAGCGTGCTTGGTGGAAGAGCTAAAACGCATATTATGGAAGCACGAGATCTCTGCAGAGATAAAGACAGAAGTAGGGGGTGGGGGGAGAGAGAAAAAAAAACATCTGACAGAGAGTCCACACAATTAAATGCTTTAATTATAGTCCCCCTCCATTTCCTTTAGTCCTGATGGGTTTTATCTAATGAGATCTGGTCCCTGGCTTGTATCCGCTACCAATGACGTGTCTGAAATGAATGAGAGCCACACTGCAAACAAAACATTTAATTAACCAAATTGGCTTTTGAAAGAGCAAGAGAGAAAGACGGATAGAGAAGAGGGATTATTGTGAAGGCCATTTGCCGCTGTTTTGTTTTTTTTGTCCTTCATCTTAAAGAGACAGACCCTTTTTTAAAAAATTTTTTTTACTTCTTTACTTTCATGTTTTAAGAGACTTCAACACTCACCTGCCTGGTCTGAGATGATGCACATCTCCCAGTTACTGCTGTTTCTTTAGAGCTTTAACTTCAAGCCAGAAGTTGAGTTTGCTGTGGGGTTGGTGTTGTTTTAAGCCAGAGGTGATGTTATTTCTCCGGGCTGCTGGTAGAGGGAGAATTAATTTACTTGCTGCTGCTGGATTCAGAGAGAATGCTGTCCACTTAATTGAATAAGCCGAGGTAATTAAATGGCTCTTTTCCAATAGAACATGTGAGGTAAATCTAATAGTTGGTTATTTAATATCACTTTGAAGTCTGCCCACTCAAACACGATGACAGCACAAGAAAATGTGAACTATTAGGCCAGGAAAAAAATTGATCTCAGAATTAATTAAATCGGATGCAATTTGGAGGAAACGTTTATCTTGATTTGTCATAACAGAATTAATTCAAGGCCTTCAATTCACTTGAGGGCAGATCTGTTACTCTGAATTAACCAAGTGTAATTTGGCTGATCCCCCCCACCCCCCAACACATGCACATGTCCAACTAACGCAGATCCACGCCAACCCTCCCTCATCCTCACAATCTCAGTCAGCCCACCCCACCCTTTCCACCCCCTCGTCTCTAATGCAGCTCTTGCCATTATGCAAAGCCCTGCTTCAGTATCAATATGGCCTAGTGCTTTTAAGGTGCTTTGGCTGCTGATGTAGAGAGGCATTTTTAATGGACTGTGTTGCAGAAATCATTGTTGTGGGGGTAATTTTACCCCACTCAGAGGTCTCAGTGAATGAGGTCTGCATTTACCACACAGCCCAGCAGCGAGCCACGCTGTATTTCACCCGTCAGTCGGTGCTGAAAGGAAATCCAATAGTCGTCGCCAATGTAGACAACAGACAGCTTCCAATGTGTTCAGCTTTGCTGTTGTTGCTTATTTAATCAAAGACGGATGCACTTCGAGATGACTGATGAATCACGGTAAAAACATCCCACAGAAATGTCATTAGGTTTTGTTTTGTTTTGTGTTTTAAGGGCAAGAAGCAGAAACCAGATGTGTCTTTGTGATTATTAATTCTCCTGACCTGCTTCACCTCTGTGCTGTAGTTGACTGGCAGAAGAGGCCATTAGAGCCCCAAGTTCAAGCCCTCACAGCAACTTCTAAAGGCTTCGGCTCCTCAAATCCAACACTAGTGAGCAGAAACTCCCGGTAAAACAATTAAGCTTTTACGTGCGGCGTGAAAACGAGGCCGAAGCAAACGGAAGATGTTGAGCTGGATTGGACTTTGGGGACCGAGCTGGCTCTGATATACAGAAATGTTACCGAGGAAAGGTGTAGCGTCGCTTGTCCACACACATCACGCGAATGGTAAGACAAGGTATATATGTTCATTTCCACCGTCATGTTTGTCCTAGCAACAGCCAAGAGTTGGCAGTGTTGTGATGGCAGTCTCCAGTTAATTAGTTTCTGAAATTGAGTTTTGATGGAGCCTTTCCAAATGACGCCAAGACAAAATTTGTTTCTGCCGTAGGCCGTCTTATTGAAAGCCATTTCTGAGAGCTGCTGCTTGTTTGTTTTTGTCAGGATATCTAACAACTGCTTGGGGTGCGAGACGAACGGTTAAATACTTTGCATAAAACCATCCTCGAGAATGTCTGGACCCAAATAGATGAGACGTGTTTGTGTTTCTTGTAATTTTATTTATTTATTTTTTAAACCAAACAACTTTATCTGATGTGTGCACACACACACACGTCAGTGTTAACCACTCCCCCCTATCCTTTTCTTTTTCCAGCCTCTCTCTCTCTCTCCGCCTTCTCTCCGGAGCATGTCAGATGCCGTGGTCTTATTTGATTGCTTAGGAAAAGTGCAGTGATAGAGCAAACACCCAGTGAGATATGATGACAAATGGGTCCAGATCCCAGTAAATTACTTTCTGCTCAAATCGAAATTTCATTCAGTTTGCTGCTCACCGAGATGAAGTAATCTAAATTGTGGACTCAGAAGGAAGATAGAAGGGAAGCTGGAGCAAGCATTTCATTATCAAGAGGCAGAGGGAGGGAGGGGGGAAGAGAAGGTTAGGGACGAAAGAGATGAGCAGAAGCAAATCTAAAGTGTTGACACCATGATTGAAAAGGTTAACCCATGCACATTATATATCAACCGGAGTAGCTGTGGGGTTTCTAATGGAAACACGGCACTGACAGAGCATTCACAGGAGTCCTAATGGCAAAAGCACTATGTCTCTGCCTGGATGTACAATCAAATCCTCTTAGGTCCTGATTGCTTATGTTCCTGGTTATTATTAGGCTGCAAAAAATGTGCAGCAAAAGTAATATGCAGTCTCAGTGAGACATGCTTGTGGAGAGCAGTGTAGCAAAGGACCGTTTTTCCTGTTGAGTCTGTGATAATTTTCTATTTCTCTTGCATGTTTTCTCTTGGATGTAGAGATGGAGGGCAGCGAGCGAGGCGCTGAATGTGCCTTTGACTCAATCCCATACTTAACCGACAAAGTGTGGATGCTACAGTTACAATTACACAAGGCTAAATCCATGCAGATGCACATAGTGAGACTTTCCCTCTGTCCTCCCTCTTCCTCAGGTTATTTGGAAACAGTGGAGCTTGCAGCGCTTGTGGTCAGTCTATTCCAGCCAGTGAACTGGTGATGAGGGCGCAGGGCAACGTGTACCATCTCAAGGTAAAAAGGTTCACATCTGATTCCAGTAATGAATAAAGTTGGATTGAACGATGATTTATTAGCTTGTGACAAATTTTTTTTACTCTGTGATATGACTGCATGATGATGTGATCATAAATGTCTTGAGTTTCCCCACTTGTGTGGAAACTTTGCGGAAGACTCTGAGCTTGTTTCCTGAGTATAATCCGGCATTCTCTTCCTGTGCAAAGTGTTTCACATGTTCCACCTGCCGGAACCGGCTCGTCCCCGGGGACCGGTTCCACTACATCAACGGCAGCCTGTTCTGTGAGCACGACAGACCCACGGCTCTCATCAACGGCCATTTGAGTTCTCTGCAGACGAACCCACTACTGCCAGACCAGAAGGTGAGAACCTTTTAATGTATGATCGGTATTAAAGTACGGAAAAAGTGAGGGGAAAAAACTATCTGTAATTTGGCTTCTTTGTGAGCCATCTAACAGCAGAGATGAATTTTTCTGTCATTCTTATTGCGCTACACTCAGAAAACCTGTGTTAGCCCACATTGTAACACATCTAAAGAGGATATTTTCCTGAGCCCTGTTCGAGGTGAAAAACTGCATCAATCCAGCCAGTTTACCCTTATAATTCTGCTGTGATATCGCTAACAGTAGGGAGTAACTCTGTGGGGTAAATTGTGACGGATAGCTTAGCCTTTAGGTGATGTGCTTCCTGTCAGACTTTCCACCAATCAGAGAGCTTAGATTGACGGTAACGTCCAATCAGGAGCAGCCAAAGATCAAC
>JBAMHW010000016.1:29787589-29800782 GCA_037177495.1 Rhadinocentrus ornatus
CTCAGATCATCTCCAGCTGCTTTCTAGAACATGACCATGAGTTCACTGGACTCCAACGGCCTCCACAGTCACCAGATACTGTGTTAGTAGTCGTTTATTGGCTCGCAAAATACTGGAAAAAGTCCTAGATAGGCTTAGGAATAACACTTTCACAGCATGTTAGAAGTCATAGGTGATCTGCATGACTGAGATGCTGCAAGTTTTCTTACAAAGCTGGTCACCTCATTTTCAAAGGTTAGTGAGACGGGTTTTCACAAATAACCTAAAGGTAAGCTACCTGTTTATTTTCACTCATATTTAATCTGAAGATGTATGAATAACATCCATTTCAACATTTCTAAAACAGACTGTTCTCCATAGCATCGTTTAACTTGCGCTTCTTTATTTGCTCCTTCGTTAGTTAGTCCATCTGTTTTCTTGGCAACACTCAGATATGAAAAAAAAAAGCTGTGAAAAAAATGCATCTTACTTTTACGTTCCAGCATTTCTGTAATTACACTGATAAATTCCAAGAGGGTTTTTTGTATCGTACAAACAATTTATCAGACTTTATTCACCTTTAATTCCTGTTGATTACAGATCAAAATAAAGAAGAAACAGGAGTCAGCAATGATAAGTGATCACATATAAATGTATTTCAGAAAGCATAATTTACATAAAAGTTAGCATCTATCCCATTTACACAAAGCATCTATGTAAAGCTTTGCAGAATCTAAGCTTGCAATGAAAGCTGAGGCCCCTTTAAACACCATAATGGAGTGAAATGGGCTTCATAATTGTCTTGTTTCAGCCCACCATGTAATCAACAAACTTAAAATAGTGCCTGAGCCGCGGTGCTGAGTTACTTATCAGGGTGTTCAATAACACTAAGAGGGAGATGCAAATATTGGTAAGGGTATTATTGCCAGTCATGTTAGGCCTATAGTAGCAGGTAACAATATCCTCTCCATTATGTATGCTGTGAACTCTGGTGCAACCTGCACAGTTAAAGTGTTGCTTTTTACCAACCAGAAGAAGATTGCTTTACATGCTCTTGTCCTTCAGAGTGAACATGGACTCAATGCGTAAGTCAGAATTAGTCACACATATAATTGGATTGCAGAAAATGTATATCTTCACATTTCTGCTTCATAAATTTTGCTTTTAATTTGCTGAAACACATCCCAAACATAATTGTTTCCTTCCAGTTTTGTAAAAATTTTCTTTTTAATTTTCTTTTCTAACTGCAGCACCTTATTAAACTCTTGTCGGTTGCCTCAATTTACTACCTTTTCAGTTCAGTGGACAAAAACATCCTCTCCCCAAAACTGTTAGAAAACACTACAGGTACATTTTTTAACACTTTTTTTTGCTGAAATCTTTAAGTCAACTTCAATCCTCATGAAAATGACAAAATATGCAACAATTAAAAATATTTTAGCCGGTTTAATTCCATGACGGCACTGTTGTCATGAAATATTTGTTATTTTCATTTAATACATGTTGGAGAGCTGAAATATTTGTTAATTTATTTAAAAGAAATGTCTTGAAATACTTGAATTTAGTGAAAATATTGATTTTGATAAAAATGTTATTGGCAGCTTTAAAATTTACTGCACTTTCGGGTCCTGATGGCAGAAAAAAATCCTCTCCCAAAAACATCAATAACAAGATTTCAGAAACATTCCTTAGTATATATAAAATAAAATAAAATCTTTTATTTGGTTAGCACCTCACTGCAAGAAGGTTGCTGGTTCGAGCCTCGGCTGGCGGAAGGTTCAAACAGCAGCCTTTCTAGTTTGTATGTTCTCACCGTGTAAGTGTTGCTTCTCTTTGGGTACTCCAGCATCCTCCCACAGACCAAAGACATGCATGTTAGGTTAACAAGTCACTTTAATTCTCAGGGTGAGTATAAGCGTGAATGGTTGTTTGTATCTCTGTGTTGGCCCTGTGATGGACTGGCGACCTGTTTAGGGTGTACCTGCCTCCCGCCTGCTAAATAGACCCCAGCCACCCGCAACCCCTAATTTGACTAAGCAGTATAGAAAAAAAATTAATGAAAAGGAAAAATCCCATACCACCAGCTGTACTAAAAATATAATTTATTTTTTTTACTCTTTTTTTTTTATGTTTCAATAAAAGCAAAAAGCAAAATGTAATCAAACTAGCTTTTTAAAGGGTTCAGATAGTTTTAATAATAACAGATTTTGAAGGGTCTGATGAGGACTGAAGTTGACTGAAAGCTTTGAGAAAAAAAGTGGAGAACAAATGAACATGTAATATTTTAATAGCTGTTTTTGGGAGAGGACTATTTTGTCCTCTAATGGCTAAAATGGGTGATAAATTTGTCTGCTGACCTTTAAGAAAAATTTAAATTGTAATTCCAAAATTCTCCAAGACAAACCGTTACTCACATAAAAGTCATCCCATATGGGGCGACACATCGTAAACAGGGGCCAGAAAAATGACCTGGAGGTACAAAAAAGTCATTAATACCCTACCATGGTTAAGAAAATAGATCCACAACAGGAACTGGAGGCACTCCTCATGCTTTGTCAAAAATATTTATTTCACTGGAGAATATTACAAACATTAAACATTCACATTACGTTTGCATCCTTGCACTTGCACAGTTTGGCTTCTGAAAAGCATTCCTTGTTCCATTTCCCCTCCGTTCTCCTCAAGAATGTAGTAACAATAATAATGCATTAAGTTGGCTGAGTACTCCAAACACTCAGAGCTTCCTCTCTCGGTAAGTGCAGAACCAGTTTGCTTGTTGTTGAAAGCATCTTACACACACAGTCCTTTAGAGAGTGAAGAGTTCGACACCCCCTACTCCCTCGTTCTGCCTTACACACACACACATGCACACACACCAGACACCTACACACTATCTGTGACTCTGGAGGACAAAAAACAAAGTAGAGTTTTGCGCAGGCGTCCTGCAGAAAATGTCCCATCTGACTTCCAGAGCTTGTCATGCTCCTGTCTGCTGGAACCAGCAGCATGGTGCAGCTCTGAGCAGGGGGTTAAATCCCCCATAAGAACACCAAAAGGTCACCAAATGCTGTTGTTTATCAGCCATCCTAAAATGAAGCACTGAGCAGGTATCCTGTGGATTGATTTGAGCCCCTCTGTGCCTGCAGCCTCACACAAACACACCGTAGTAATTATCCCATCGTATTTTCTACACAAATACTAGACAAATACTTCAAATTTAAAGCAAATTTTCTTGATTGATTTTTGAGCATGATAACCATCAGTAGCTGGGTAATCGATAGAAAGAAAATATGCAAGAGAAAAGGCATGTTTTTCTACGGCTGTGTGACTGAAGACATCCTGTTCCCAATCCCACTGCTCTTTAGTCAAAGCCCTGTTGTCTCTGAGATACGATGCCCTGATGCACCAGCCATAATGGTCTTAAAGGACAATACCGAAATCACCATTCTGGGCTCATATGGCTTATACTGTATATTTCAGCAGGACAATGCTAAACTAGATGGTGCAGCTAATTCAACAACATGGCTTCATTGTAGAATGGTAAATGGTGTGTATTTAAACAACGCTTTACTGTACCTGGAATGATACCCAAAGCGCTTTACAGCATACATCACATTCACGCACTGATGGCGGAAGCTGCCATGCAAGGCGCTCAACCACAACCCATCAGTACCAATTTGGAGTTTGGTGTCTTGCTTAGGGACACCTCGACATGAGCTCGACAGGCCGAGGATCGAAACCGGCAACCCTCAAGCTACAAGACGACTACTCTACCTTGCTGAGCCACGCCTTTAGAAGACTAAAGGCCCATTTATGCTCCAGAATCTGTGACCTGAAACACCCTGAGGAGTGCAACTTACAGGCAGTTTCCTCCAGTTCCCTTACGTATGTAAATAGGGATGTTCATTTCAAACGTTGTCATACTTTGCCATCCTCATACTTTCATGCATCTTTGATGTTGCCATGGCTGTTCAATTCCTCCACTAGTGGGCAGTGCTGATTTCAGAGTTCAGTCACGCGATCCGACGTCAGTTTCAGACGCTGTTTGGCAGGGGTAATGCACCGCTATGAAGCTGTTTCCAATGGCCCAACATACACTAATCACTCGCTTTTTTCAAAAGCTTGCGTAGTTTCTACACTTGTTGTCCTCTTCTCCGATCTTCTTCTCCTTTTTTTCTACCTTTTCCTCTTCTTCTTCTCTGGTTTGGGTCTTTTGCTATTTGCATGCCAGCTATGCTGCTCAGCACTGCCCCTGCAATTTCCAGTGATATTACGTTTTCCGTGTCAAGTGACGGATAACTAAGCTCCGTCAAAAAAGACCAAATTACGCATGTAATCGATGCAGGAGACGGACGAACTGTCCGTTTGTCCAACTGTCCGTCTGCATATCTGTCTTCTGCGGTGAGCATAAATGGGCCTTAAAGTGTAACTACCCACTACTTTTTGCGTAACTCCACCTAATGCCAGAAAAAGACCAGCTACACAAGAATAAGGTGGTCCTGAACCACATCAGTCTGAGCCGTTAGCGCTGTTATGCTGACCTCTCAGCAGCTCTGGAAAGCTGTGGAGACTCGCGACAGGTTGTGCTGCTGCCGGAAGTGCCGCTGTTACTTGTTACTTGTTACATTCCTCAAAAGCACAAATTTGTCCGATTGCAGGAATATTTCATCAGAAACTCTGTGAAAGAATAGAAGTCTAAAACAAGCAAATCTACACCATATAAGTTCACATCCCTTCATATACGTTGGTGGGCGTGGTTTTCTATGCCTGCAAGGTGAGGACCCGCCCATTTACATCAAGAGGGAGGGGCTGTGAGGTTTTCAAAATGTCTCCTGAAGTCAAGAAGCACCAGTATGGCTGAAGTATGGAACTACATCATGAAAAGCAAAACCTGGTTTTACCCTGTAGGTAGGTAGGTAGGTGTTATGAGCCATTTTTAAACCACAAAATCTTGTTTTTTAAAGAAATGAAAAAACGACCAATTTCATCAACAGCACTGGATGACCCTGCTTCCAGACCTTACCCTAATGAAAACATTCAGCACATTTTATATCCCTACTTTCCTGCTACGTGTTGTTGCCATTAAATTCAAGATGAACCAATATTTTTATAAACTAGTAATATTCCTGACTTTGGACATTACTGGTACTTCTCCTTTTATCTATTCTGAGTTAAATATTGATTTCTAAATCAATACATTATGTTTTGTTTTTTTCTTTTTTACAATTGACACAACGTCCTAAATTTGATCATTTTTCCCTACGAACAGCTCAAAAGTACAACAAGAGCACAGGAATTCTCTTTTCTTCGAAGTTGGACCCATTAAAAAGCACTAAATCTAGATGCCAGTTGGCTCAGCAAAGGACTGTGTGATTTGGCATTATCTTTGCAATTACAAGAAAGGGAGCAGGATCTGCCTTAGATCTCTCTGACTATGCCCTTTATGGACACACACACACACAAAGAGAAAGACAAGTACTCCAGGGAGAGAAAGTACACCCGAGGGACATCCTCTGTCTTTGATAACATAGCTTTGCACTGCTTAATACCTAAATTAACTTAAATACCACACTAATACAAAAATGTGGGCTGTTTATTGCACTTTGTGTTCATCTAAGTGTAGTTATGTCTGCTGATCTGTGTATTGTGCTGCTATCTTTTTGCTGCAGTTGTCATTTTCAATTAAAAGAACATCATTGTGAATAGGACAGATTACACAATCACCCCAAGACAAAAATGCAAAGCAGAAGACCTGAGAGAGAAGATTCTTTTCATCCTGGGGTCAGTGACCTATAGATGTAATTATGGGACCAGTTCAAGCAGCTTCAAATATACCCTGAGGAATGTCCTGCACCGTCCGTTCATTGCCTCAGAACTGATGTTTCCCACCCCACCATTTAAAAAAAAAAAGACATTACATTTTGCTGCTTCTTCATATGTCACAAAGATTCTGAATCTGTGACCTGAAACACCCTGAGGAGTGCAACTTCACAGGCAGTTTCCTCCAGGACGAATATGTTTTCAGAGCGGCGACCATCTTTTTTCCTGCTTAATGAGCTCAGTCATAAATAAATGCATGGCCTTAATTAGCTTGCGTGTGGCGGGGGCACCGGAATTAGTGTGGAGCTGTGGAGATGGAGACTCCATGCCCGAGTTCTTCTGGAGATGGTGATCTGGGCGTGGGGAGATGGCCTTTGAGCAGATGCTCTCCTTGCTCTCTGCTGGTTGAGCCTTCCATGACTCCCTCCTTTCATCTAAATCTATTAAGCTGCTTCTCACTGAGAGCTCCTCGGCCTGAGGAGGGCTTATATCGGACAGCCTGTAAAATCTCAGGAAAATATCATAAGGGCAATTAAACATTAAATTAATATAAACTTTTTTTTTTTTTTTAGTTAAGGCACATACAAAATAAAAGATAAATTTACATTTTGACTTTGGTATTTTAGTAGCCTTCATGACCATCTTTTTAGTTATTTATTTATTTGTGTCTTATCTATAAAATTTGTCGCTTTTAAGCTTTTTCAGAGTAACACTAGATGATGATCTTAAAAAATTCCCAACCGAAATTAGCAATGCAGTAATTTTCAAAGATTTGTACTTTTATTGTCAATTTGCTTTACAGGGGAATATAAATGTTTCTCTATAAACAAAGATAAAAAATAAAGATAACAAGATCAAGACAAAAGAAAAGTCTGAGGTAGATAGACACATGTATAACTTATGAACAATTACAAAAGGAATATTTAAAAAAAATAAATCTGAGGGAAAAAATTTTATATTTTGGGTAATACAATCAGATCAATCACAGCCACTAATTATTCATTTAAGGACTATAAAGATTATAAGGACTGTAAAATATATATTTTATATTAATCATCTTGACAATTTAAAGAATGCAAATTGCTTACAAAAAGTTAAAATTGTGTTTGTAGTGAGACACACGGTGGGTGGTCTGTTGGGCAAATGGGTTTATTAAGAAGATGACGCATCTAGTTCCACTGAGCCCTTCTCTCCATTATCTCTCTGCTCCCTTTATTTTCAGTGTGCAAATATCTGACGTTAATTTGTGTTTCTCTTCTTCTTTCTCAGCAGGTATCCTGGCTTGGAGTTATGCTGCTTGTTGACCCCTCTTTCCTGTCCTCTCCACCCCCAGCTGGTCCGGGGAGATGGCTGTCCTTCCTGGTTCTGGTTCTGATGGAGGTTTTCCTCTCCACTGCCTCCATGTGCAGCACAAGATTGAAGGATTAAATCAAAGAGAAGTTGTAATTAGGTAGTTTCCTAGGTAATTTATTTGTTTGTCTAAATAAATATGGTTTATATTAACACAGTTATTATAAATGTGACTAATGTGGATCATATATATGAATTGTTCTAATTGGATTATAACTGGACTAAAGTAAAGTAGACTGAATCAGACTGTCTGTCAAAGTGCCTGAGTTGACTATCACAAATTGCTGCTATACAAATAAACTGGATAAGATTTAAGAAAATGGTAACTTTTCGTGTCGAGCAATATTCTTGTAGTTAAAGCAAAACTACTGAATTTTGACAGATATTCACAATTTGACGCCCCCCAACGATGGAATTTTAGCATCTGTTTTTCATCTTGTCTCCTTTTTCTAATAATATCCTATTGTGATATTTTGATGAAGCATCAAAAATGGCAAGTGTTGATACCCAGTTGCTGGCATGTGATGTGGTGACATATGGGAAAATGCAGTTGTCAGGTGAAAAAAAACAGTTGTGAAGTGTGGTTTCAGCCCCAGGACTCAGGAGAACAACAGTTCCAGGAATGTACATTATGAATGCCAGTGTGCCATCAAAATGAGTCAGAAGCACAGAATTTTAAGCTCAGAAACTTGTTGCCGTAAATCAAGATAGGTAAACTTGTCACCAAGGTTTTTGTCCAAAAGTAGGTCCCCATTTACAGCAAGCATAAACTCCCTACTTCTCCAAGGTTTGCATCCCAATGCAGTTGTCTGGTGAAGACGTCCTTCCAAGGTGGGTATAGAATAAGTTTATGGAACTAGCTTAAATCCATAAGCTAAAAAGTAATGGTGTGGGTCATGAAATACAGAGTATTGTGTATTCGACAAGCCAATGATATTAAGACTAAATGTAAATGTAAAAGACTAATTTAGTGAATTGTTGTATCTGAATTTTGTGGATAACACAATTTCAAAATATCTTATTAATTAGATTTTTTACTGTTAAATTATTTTCCAGTTTTTATTTTTCTCATTGCTGCATTATGGAAAATTTATGTTGGTGTAGTGTCAAGTTTGGTCATACAGAAAAATCTTAAATACAGTCAAATTATGCTAAATCAAATGTGTTTTGTCTGGGATAAAGCCACAACTGTTAGCATCGCTGCTGCCAGTGGTCAGAAATATTAACCACAGTAGTAACCCAACGTTTTTCCCTTCTTTTGAAGGTTTTATATATACTGTATGTTTATTTGTATTCTTTCTTTCTTTCTTTATTTCAGGCAGTAATATTCACAGTAAAATACAAAAAATGAAACGAGAGACATGCAGGTCAATCACTATTCAAACAAGAAACAAAAAAATAGTAAACAATGTATTGCCTGAAAGGAAGTGGAAAGAAGAAAACTTATTTAATCCCACCCCATTTTGCATCCCAAATTTGCAGCAACAACTTTATTGCTACAATCACAAGAAAATTGCTAAATTCCGGTGGCAAGTACTATAGACAACAGTTAACATTACACGGAAACAATCATTTTTAACCAACAGTGGTTACATTTTTTTTTATATTTTATTTAGAAAAACAAGAACAAAACCAAATAGTCAAAGTTTTTGATGTTCTTGTCCAAAATTAGCCGTTAGCTTCTTTGCTATTGAATACTAAAGTATAAATAATATGCTAGCAAGCTGGGCTTTTTAAGGGGGAAATATTTTTTTTAAAGTTTAAACCATTAATGACTAATGTAGCTATTTTCTTTTATCTTAAGTTTATTGGATGTATACATATTTTGAAAAACTGCAAGAAAACAAAAACAAAGGTCATTGTTTCTGGTCTAAAATTAGCAGTTAGCTTCTCTGCTATCAAATACATAAATATAATTAATCCTTATATAGTAGTAAGCTGTGCTATTTGAAGTGTAAATATTGCTTTTAAAGTTTAAATTACTCCATCAATTAAATGTCATTAAAACATACATTAATCAAAAAGACTTTTATTGACACTTAATGTTTAACCCCGTTAATGACTTGCTATTGTTGTTGTGGGTTGTGCGAGGGGTGCCGGGTTCTGCTTTCATACCATAAGCCGACACAAACAGATGACAGGTTAAATATGGTAATTTTCCAGGCAATGCGAATAAAATCCACAATAAATCCCATGTTTGTTTTCACCAGAAATGCTAACAATGATTAACTAACTTCCATCCATCCATTTTCTGAAGCTTGTTACATTCTCCACAAGAACAAGAATTTTGATCTTGCTATCAAGGCCGCAAGAACAAGAAAAAAAGTTTGTATTAGTCCAGTCATTTCATACTCCACAAGAAGCTTTGTCTGCGACGGGGTGTGGAGTACTGCAGAGGCGATGTCTGTGTTTTTATGTGCAGTAAAAAGCTGACTGCATTATTTCATGTTTAATGAGGAGCGGTTGCGCACGCAGTTGTGGTCCGTGTCTTTAAATACCACGTGTTGCTTACCTTTACATACTTTCTCACAACCTCAATCAGCTATTCCTTAAAATCATCCATTTAACTGCTTATCAGGGGAAATACGGAAGCCACAACTTTCCACTTCATTCTTTTCCACGTTAGCAGCAGCCAGATCAAATGTCCGACAAATTACACAATATTTCTCATAGGGCCCACAAGAAGAAAATTCTCCTTGGCTGGTGTGCCGAGAACTGTCCCCATTCACATCCACCCTCGAGAACAAGAAGACGTTCTCGCCTCTCGCGGAGTATATGACAGCCTTAAACTGCCAATTCCAATACAGGGTCATGGGGGGGTCTACATTACACAGTAATTGACAAAAGTTCTTTAGGAGCAGCAGAAGGATCAAGATGTACAAATAAGTGATTGATTGAGGCAATGATTGCTTGTCTTCAGCTGGTGGTAAGGTGATCAGATCAGGTGTATCTGCAGCGATAGAAGCATTACAGGTGATGACAGAGGCGCGCTGAGGCAGGTGAATGCCTGCTGAGCACAGTGACTAACTCACATCGCATTCAAAGTTACAGTGTAACTGTGAGAGGACTGGGGTGTCCTCCCCTCCAGCACTGACCACACTGAACACACACGCTAATTACTGACAGGAGAGGGGCCTATCATCTCTCTTCATCACTGCATCTGCCATCCAAAACATTACTTCTCTCCACCATGTAGACAGCTCTCATGCAGCACCCTTTGCCATCTCACTGCACATCAACATTTGTCCAAAACAATTTGTAGAGAGTGGTCCTGGATCAGGATTGTAAAAATACATTAGGAACAGACATTAGTAATATTGCTGTGCCATATGTGTGGCACACCACTGAGGTCACCTGACAGTGAAGGTCACCTTTTTCAGTACAAATTATTAAGTGCTTCCCCTCTAATCAGATGAGACGTCCCACATACTGCCCATGCTCATAGCAACCAGTGTATTTATAGGCCCCAAACTGAAATGACCAGTTGGTTTAATTTAATAGTGAGCAATAGGATTATACATGGAAACAAATTACCTAAGTGGGGGTACTCAGTACCAAAATCTTTTAACAATGATGGAAACCACGGACATGATGTCTCCCAGTATTATTCCATTATTGGGTTTAGCTTCTGCATCTGTCAGCTAGGCCTGGCTTGTGGATGGGCCCAGCTTGTGTCCAGACTGACGCGCAGCTGCTAGCAGCTCACGTAGACCCACACCCCAGCCATCGCACTCTGCAGGGTCAGCGAGGGGAAGGGCAGGCTCCCACCTCACCAGCAACCACACATCCGATTACTCAATTACAGTTCAATTTTCTAGCCTGCTGTGGTTAACAGAAACAAGAGATCCTTCGTTTGTGGTAGCGAGCATCCACGCTGTTGCGTCAAGCTGCTTTAAAAGTGAAGAGCTGATGTTTAATGTGATGAAGCACACATGAGCAGAGAGCTTAAAGATGATATACCAAACCATTTCTCCTCAGTGAGAGTTGTGCTGGTGATGAGATTCCCCCATTTCTTTTAATATCAAGGAATGCAATTAGACTTCAGACTTAATATCTCTGAGCCTGTCATATTCTCAAACTACTCTGCCATGCTTGCCAACTGCAATCAGAAATAACTCTGTCCCTTCAACTTAATGAAAAACAAGTACTTGGCCATAAACTTGTAGTCATCCTCAATCCAATCACATTGTCTTGAGTAATTAAAATGATTAGCTTAATTAGCTTAATTAACTAAATTTGACTACAGGACATGGCCATATGGTGAAGAAAAACAAAGATGGGAGCTAATTAAAGTTAAAATAATGCAAGTTTTAATTAACTCAACCCTAAGGCATCAACATTTTCAAATTTATCCAAGCTGATAATTAAAAAGTCCTCTTGCCCAAGCAACATTTCTTCTCTGAGCTAATTAAATCTGGAAATAAATTAGCAACATGACGCTCCAAATATTAATTCCTGCTAGAAGATGACTTCACTTTCTAATGAAATTAATTAGCTGCACTGGACCCTCAATCAGATGCCAGGCGCTGTCCATGAGCATAGACCTCATGTAATCTAGCGCCGGGCGAAGAGCCTGAGGGCAGAAATTTACAATTGTAATGAACACTCTTTAGCTGTGTGTCTCTCTTAATATACCAAATGAACATGTAGATCTATTTATGCCAAGGGCTTCCTCATTTATAAAGGAGTGGTAAGACCAGCTAGTTAAAACTTTTTTTTTTTTTAGAGAGAATGTGTAGTGAAAGAGAGAGTGAGCACAGTAACACATAGCTGCCAAAAGCGATGCCAAGACCAGCTTCAGCAGCCTGTAAGGTTCCACAGGCTGTGCCTGTGTGTGTGCCAGCCTATTACAGAAGACCCTCATGAATTCACCCTAATACACTCTCTTGGCAGCTTAAGGGAAAGACACTGTGGACAGGAGGAGGGGGAGATGCAGTAAAATGTATCTGTCTGCATTTTTAGGTCCCTACTGCCTATGCATATAATTTACTGTAAATACTGAGGCAAGGCTGTAAAACAAATTTCATTATCTGCCATCATGGCTCTGTTTAAACTGATGTTGAGTGAGCATGACACCTCCGAACACCAGCATGATTTCAGATGAAAAACAAAAAAACAAATTAGACACAGTTTGCTGCATCTGCCGAAAAGCAGGTTAGAACGTATCCAAACAGATTTTAAGATTATGATTCAGAAGATACGATGGAGATGAAAATTTAATGATCCCCATGGGGGGAAAAAGCCGGAAAATGAGCTAAAGTTGTGCTCCAGACAACAAGACAGGTACTGCTTCTACTAATGAAACCCGCTGTATTCATCCCTTTTGAATGCATCTATCCCAGCCGACGATGCAGGAGTGAAGGAAGTGCACCAGCTCCTGTTAGCACGCTGCTTTATTTTCAATAATTAAGTCAGTACAAGTCTCACGCTCAGTGATGCTGATCAATATGATGCACTTTCTATTCTTTAGAGGCTGCTAACAACATCAGCGGCCTGACACACAAAGACAACAGAGCTGCGTCAGCTTCACCACACCCTCTAGAAGCTCCGTACACTGAAAAACCTTACATTGGTTTTCATAGAATATACTTAGTGGATATAACTTCCTTTTAATCTAGTTGTTTTAATAACAATCTCCAATAATTCATATGAATGTTGGAGGGCAAAAGGTTGAATACATAAAGGTACTTGTGTAAATACGATGAACGCACGAAAATGGTGAAGGTGGGTGGAGGAGGGAGTGTTGTTCCACAATGCTGTTAGCTTTGATTAACAACAAGAAGTTAGATCCAACTTTGCATTTAAAATTTTACTTTAATTTTAGGAGCTTTTACTTTTATTGGTTGAGCAACAATTCAAGACACAAAAAGCTTTCTAATCATTTCAGTAAGAGGTTAAAAAACGTAACTGTAACGTCTATTTTCTATTTACACAAACTAAAATGTTATAAATACATCATCTGATGTCATCCTCTATCTATCTATCTATCTATCTATCTATCTATCTATCTATCTATCTATCTATCTATCTATCTATCTATCTAT
>JBAMHW010000016.1:29847216-29857982 GCA_037177495.1 Rhadinocentrus ornatus
GCCCATTCTCCTCTGACCTCTGACATCAACAAGACATTCTGGTCCAGACACCTGCTGCTCACTGGATATTTTCTCTTCTTCAGACCATCTCTGGAAACCCTGGAGATTGTTGTGTGTGGAAATCCCAGTAAATACTCAGACCAACAACCATGCCACGTTCAAACTCACCTAAATCTCCTTTCTTCCTCATCCGGATGCCAAGTTCAAGCTACATTAAGTCGTCTTCACCATGTCTACATGACTAAATGTTGCCATGTGATTGGCTGGTTGGATGTTTGCGCTAACATGCAGTGAAACACGTAAACTATATAAAGTGGTGAGTAAGTGTATCTTTGGATTCACTATGATTTATCCATCAAGCCTTTTACAGGGTTATGTTAAACGAGTCAACATGTATAAGCAACCCTGGCGCTGACTGAAGCTTATTTATACAGTCGTCTGTTATTGATAAAGTCTACCTGTGATGCTCATCGTGTCAGTCCACCAAACTACCAGCTGCCGAGTCAGGATAACCTGCTTTTGTCTTCCTCTTCCTCTTTCTGCTTCTAATATTTAATTCAAGAGATAAACCCACCCTGTTATCCCTCTAAAATGCATGGCTGCTGTGAGAGAATGGAAAGCTTGACAGGCGCACCAACAGTATCTTGGCGAATGGTCCGTTGTGGCAACGTGTGCGTCTATGTGGGAGAGTGCAAGACAGTGCATGTGAGTGGGAAAACAGAGGACGCATTGTGTGGAGCGGTCTGCGTCACAGACACAGAAAGAAAGAGAGTTTGTCTGTAAAGGGTGGGGTTTTGGTCATCTGCCATCCGATAAGATATCCTGACAAGGCAATCAGAGAGAAACAAATTCTGCAGCCACGCGGGTTCAACTCTCTCGTTCTTCACCCTGATGAGGTTTTGAAAAATGGAGCGCAGTTGAAATTGGTTTTGTATGAGAGGCTTCAGATCTGTCTCTTGTCAGGATTATTGCCACCTGTCTTCATTGGCTGCAAAGGTCTGTTAATTAATCTGCCTCTCCTTCTTAGTGGCCAGATAGGACGGAGGGAACAGCAAGCTGTCTACTCTTCTCAGCACCCATGTGTCAGACCTTTTGCAAATAAGCTTGTGTTAGATTAAGGATAAGACTGCTGAGATCATTAAAAACTAAATTTTGCCCCATTTTTTAATGGATTTAAATGCAGATTTGATCTGATTTAGATAATGAAGGTTGTGAGAAATGTACTTTGACAGACAGTAAAAACCCTTCTGATCAGCAAAGCTGCAAATTGAGCTCTTTATAGGCTCTCTCCTGACTTAATGTTACCAGCTGAAAAAATAAAAAAATCTGCAGCTGGTTTCTAATAGAAAGGTGACCCTGATATCAGTAGATGTAAGCGGGAGCCTGCAGCTAAGAGCAACAACGTGATGCAGCATTGATGGATGGACATGGATAGATTAATATGAGTACCGGATAACCATGCCAAGCTTATCAGAGTTAAAGTGTTATTACACAACCATCAGCTGTGTCGCAGTAAATGAGCAGGAGAGTTTAGATGGATTTACAAGGCTGGGATACTGCAAGACTGGAAGCACGAGAGAGAAACAAAAAACATAAAACAGCCCAGTAGACTGATTTCTTTTGTTGCATGGGGCCCGATCATGGTCCCAGAAGAGCTTGCTGTTGGCTCCGGCCCTGCAAAGTGTCAAACTGATCAAGCGTTTGCTGGGTTGTCTGCACCTGTGCATTCCTTTAAGTGTGTGGATCCTACGCACTTCTTTAAGTGAAGTTTGAACTTGGCCTGCTGTCTGCAGTCCAGGCGTACCCAGACTTGCCCTGAATGAAATGAGTTTGTATTGTACACACACTCCAGTCACTCGCCGCTGTTCCTTTGGTATGTAAACCGCCAGCATCACACCTGAGCCTAACCCCGTGAACTACGTTTGCATGTCTGTGTGCAGTACAGGTGCAGTTTGGGACGCAGGACTTAACCAAGCTACGGCATGCAAATTATTAAAAATAACAACGCTTACTTGTCCTGAGCTGCATGTAGATTTTTCCTAATGTTGCAAGTCTGAACAAAGAAAACAATCAGATAATGTTCATCACTTATTTTCCATCTCAATGCTTGTTACATAATAAACTGCACTTACATATATGTTTGATTAAAGTGAAGATGAGCTGTTGTATCTCTGAGGAGTTCTTTTCATGTGAAGAATACTTTTTCATTTAACAGCTGCTTACATGCAGAACAGTGCTGTCGCCGCCCACAGGTATAATCAAGCAGAAAATTAATAATCCTTCTGCAGGACCACAATAAATCATCACGCTTTGGACAATTAATAATAGAGGCGAAGCTCGGGATGTCTGATTACAATAGTTACGATGCATATCATCAAGATTTAAATTTAACATTTCACAATGGGATTTCAGACACCAGTGCACATTACTGATGTTTAAATTTGGGCAGGTCAGGGTGTCATGAGGGATGTCTCCGTCTGTGACTCTGTGACCAAACTACGAGTGAGCAATTACAGCAAAGCAAGTTTGTTCCAAGAAGTTTGCATTTGATACACAGCAGGAAGAAGCTTGAGATGGAGAAACTGTAAAATACGTGCTCTGTTACTGGTTGAATACAGTTTGGATCTGAAGCTATCCATCCATCCACCCATCCATTATCTACAGGCCGCCGTGCTAACCCCCACACCACAGTGCAGCCAGATTTAAAGCTAGTTTTTTTAAAAAATAATATTGTACATTTTGTCCTGAAATAATGGTGAGTTCAGGAGATCAGGGTTTTTCCTGAGATTTAATCAAACCACAGTTTCCCACTGACGTTCCTGAGAACCTGATATATCGATGCATCTCAATAAAAAGAAAATCATCAAAAAGTTGAAAATATAAGTTATAGCTCGCGCAGACGCTGGAGATCTAGTTGAGTTTTAAGGGTAAATAATAAAACCAATTAGCTCTATTTGCTAATTTCTAGCTTTTTTTGTTTTGTCTTTCACTTTATGATCCATTAATGGAAGAAGACAGTTTTCTAATATTGTGACAGACTAAGTGGCTTCTTTTAGAAAAACAGAAAAACAAAACTAACATTCCCCAAAGCTTGACTTGTAAAATCCTTTTAGACATTTTTTCAGCTCCTTCTTAAGCCAGGTGTGCAGACACCTGACACTCTGGAAGGCCGAGCTCCACTCAGTTTTGACATCCAGCCTTTCAAGCATCAAAGAAAAAAGAAAAAAAAGGTCTAATACCTGAGCAGGGTAGTCAGCTCATTGAGTGGACATAAACTTCCTCCACCTGACACGTGGTGGGAAAAGGATTAGTTGCACACATTCAGACTTGGCTGGCTAACAGTTTGTGGAATCACAAAGTAATCTCGAGGCACAGTCACTTAGGAGGCAGCTTGATGATCCCAGACCAGTGATTTATTCGACTTAGGCACGTTGCGAGGCTGTAAGAATTTGTCAAGTTAGAATCCTAATTAAAACTGTTAATCACAGATTCCTGTTTGTTCAGCACTCGAATGAGATGAAAAATGTGATCAAATTATTCACTTCTCTCTTTCAGACAGGTAAATCAGCATGGCCCCGGGCAGCAGCGTGCACAGAAAGTTTCTTGACTTGTTAATTAAGAATTATTCTGACTTTTCTCATTTCTTTGACATATATCAAAATTATTGGATACTTACAATTTAACCATCTGTTCAGTTTGGATTTATTGACAATGAGGACATGCTTAGACCCTCAGAAAATGGGCTTGAGCGATGAGAAGTAAGGAGTGGATGACTGAAAGTCAAGACTGTAGCTGCATTGCACCAAAGCGTTGTAACTAAAACATGAAGGTTTCACATCTTTTCATGGATTTTTTAAAGTGCATGTCAGAATAAAAGAATGCAAACTTCCCTTTAAATCATCATTAAACCAACACACAGCTGTCAAATACAGGAGAAATCCCAAATATAATATTCTTAAAGCTTGAGCTATAGGAATGAATCCCATGAAGCATCAGGGAGTCTAAAACCGGAGCTGAGAAACACAAATGGTTGTACTGCTGCCTGCTGTGAGTATCCTATTAAAAACAATGTGGACACCAGCAGGCGGTCAATGTAAAGACCAGCAGTGTACTCCTTTGATGCGGAAACCATCTGATACCAATGTCTGACATGCTGCATCTGGCATTTGACTGAACTTCTCTACGCAATATTGATGGACACGTCTACACTGGGAAGAAAAATCTTATCCATCAGTTAGTTTGAAAACATATGTTAAACTGAGAGCTGTAAACCAACTGTACTCATGTCCTGAATGCTCTGTAGTCATGTGCAAGTCAGGAAAGTATCGTTCAGTACAGGAGAATCTCTCCAACAGTCATTTACTGACTTGTCCCTGCTAATGCTAGCTAGCTAACTGCAAGATGGGACCAAACAAACATATCACTATTGTGCAGCAGTTATTCAAACTACACTTGTATAAATATATCCAGACAATTACTTTAGCTTGTGTTTCTTCCTTTAACTCAATTCTCTTTTTTCCTCTTGGACCATCACTATTTTCCTCATTGCTATGAGCTGTGAATGAATAGAAACAGTACGGAGCTCACAGTAGCCCGTCCCCACTGCACGTTGGTAGTCTTGGAGACCTCAGGCAGCACTGCATTTACAACCAGACGTGATTCTCTAGTGGAAAATCACTGCATGGACTCAGGAAGACTTCCAGAAATCCGTCTGTGAACACAGTTCTGGACACATTAGCTGAGCAGAGCTTTCTGCTCGTTGATTAGCTGGACATTTCAGGCGGGCGCTGTTAACATTGTAAAGAAGGAAGTGGAAAGTTGTGGCTTCCACATTTCCCCTAATGCGAGGCTGAATGGATAGTTTTAATGAACAGCTGATTGAGGTGGTGAGAGAAAGTATGTAAATGTATGCAACACGTGGGATTTAAAGACACAGACACCACCGCGTGTGCAACCCCACCCTGCCACGGACAAAGTATCTTATTTAATAATAAACAACTCGTTCAGCTGTTCATTGCACATGAGAACACAGACATCCCCCTGCACTAATCTCAGCCCCATTGCAATACTTCTCGTGGAGTATTAATTGATTGGACCTATACAAACTTTATTCTTGCTCTTGCAGCCTCGAGAACAAGAACAAAGTTCTCTCTTCTGGTGGAGTATGTACCAAGCTTAAAGAGGCTTGTTATCAGTGGACAGGTGAAAAGCTGCATCTCTGATGGTATGGGGTTGCATTAGTGCCTATGGCGGGGGCTATGCTAGCATGCTCTGCAGGTCTTTGCAGTTCTAAACTGATGTCACCATACCACTTAAACAGCACAGTTGGTAGCTACATGAAGATGGCTGCTTTAAAAAGTCAAAGAGAATCCTATTACTAGATTTATGGTTTGAAATCTAAAATAGTTCCTCTTGTTAGATAATTTAGTGCTGTGATTTGCCTCTTAGAACAGATCTGGTTGCTTCTTTTTAGCACCACCACTTGTAGCAGCATTGCAAGCATAACATTAGCTAATAATACTAGCTTTAAGATATAATCCTTCCAACAATCTAATCTCTGATTATACAGCTTGTGGAAGAAGCTCTTAATGACAGCAATTTTTAAATTTGAACAGGCATTCAGTTTTACCACATTTGTGTTTAAACTTTGAAGAAAAAGTGAAAGCCTGAGAACACAATGTGCAAACAGGTGAGGTTTTGTCTGTTTTCATCACAAGGAGCAATTATTTTTAGACAATGGAAAAATTCAGCATGATACCAGTGCTGGTACTGGGAGGGTTCTGTCACCTACTTTGCTGTTCTTATTTAGGCTGGTGGATAAATGTCTTTCCCTCCACGTACAGGCAAACCTCTCACAGTTTACACAAGTGTGATGTTAAAATTGAACCAATGGCACAAAAAAGGCACTAAGCCTCTTCAGACTACCAACTGCAGTTAGAGGTCAGGGCTCCTCCTGCTGTGGGAGGTGTTTTGTGATTACTGGGAACCCTGTTAAAGACCACTCAGCCCCTGTGGATCCGTGGGCTTGGTTTGCATTGCTATCAATAAGTTGGGCTCACTTCGGATTAGTTGGACTGAAACTGCTGTTGGTCAGCAATTCTGTGCATAACTTCTACAGACAGAAACTCCTAGATGTAGCCAAGGACTGGAGGGTGTTCAGTTTTATGAGCACAGGTTTGCATATTTGTTTTTTTGCAGATGATGTGGTCCTTGGGGCAGTCTGTTTCACATTACAATTTAAAACATTAATTTCACAATGATATTTACAGAAGCAGACCAAGTCACCTGAACATCACACAGTTACAACACCTGCTCACTAGGGACAATAATCCCTGAAACAACCAATAATTCAGAAGAATGAAGAAGAAAGTCTGGCTCATTGATTGGCCAGGACCAAAAATGACTTGTTCACCACAAGTAAACAGTGGAGCAACAATAAATCTATTCAGTTTCTGTTTTTACTTTGGTGTTTTATCCCAATGTGGTTTTCACAAGAATCTGTCAACTATGAGCAGGAGGAGAGGCAGCGAGTTATCCAGCATCTTGTGCATCGATACGTCCTATGTCACTTCCTCTGTTGGGTTTATTGGAGGGTCCATTTGCAAGTGAACTGTAAGTGAATTGAGATCCCCGGTTTTCAAGCAGACCAGAGTTCACTTCCTCAGTCCACGCCCGTGTGTGAATGAACATCCACACTGCTCCAAACTGACCGGACTATCCATGGAAGGGGACCAAGGTTTGTTTAAGTGTGAAGACACACTAAGTATCTCAGGGTTTTGTTTGCAGCTCAGGTTGAACGGAGGAGACTGACAGGTGAATTGGAGCATTGTACTGCAGACAAGCCAGTAGTGAAGAAAGAGCTAAACTTATGAGGAAGCCGTCAATCTACAAACCAACTCTCACCTATGGTCATGAGCCGTGGGTAGCGACCAAAAGATAAGACTACAAATTCAAGCAGTGCAAATGAGCTTCCTCTGAAGCTGGGCTCACTGTTTGGGATAAGGTGAGGAACTCGGTCATCGCTCCTCTGTATTGTAAAAAGAAAATCAACTAAAATGGCTCTGGTATCTGGCCAGGATGTGCTTTGGATATCTCAAAGTAAATGTGTTTTACAGGTTTAAGTTTTACTGTTCAAAGTTAGCTTTATAATCCCCAGTGAGGCAATTAGTTTGGTAGCCAGCAGCAAATGACAACCAGGCGACAACACAACAATAAACAGTCAAGACTAACAAAATGAATAAATAAAATAAATTCAAGTTCAATGAATTAAAGTTTTGGATTGTGCTACCAGCAGGTGATCTTTGGGCAAACCCAGGACTTGCTGAGGAGATTATCTCTTTTGGCTATGGTGGAGGTGGTGGTTGGCGGAAGGGAAGTCTGGGGATGTCTGCTTAGACTGTTGACCCCGAAACGCAGTGATAGATAATCAGCAAAAAATAGATGGATGGATGGACTCCTGCTGCTGTTTTGTCAGGTAATTGAAATGTGTTTTTGTTGTGTCTCAGGCCTAATTAGTCTAAAGAATCCAGCACACACACTTGATGACAACACATCTACAGCATGTTAATATGGAACGTTTTCAATGTAAATTTCAACTGAAGCATAAATTTGAAGTTGAGGTTTTCGAATATGCAGCACAAATGTGTTTCATAATAATCTGAAGTCCTATTTGATACATAAGCAGCATTCAAAACCAAGGTAATTTCTAATTAAGTGGCATTACTCTCTTGACACTTAATATAATAAAGAACATGACTTTGTACACTGTGTGGAGAGGATCATTTTCAGTACATCTAACACACTGCTTTGGGGAAATGTACTTTACCCTGTAAAACAAAACCAGTTTGGGAATAGAAACTGAGCACATCTGAATCCATACATCTACACGCTCATCATACTTAGCCAAGGATTCAAACAGGTGACAGGTTCATGTCTCGAATCAACTCGTCTCCTCTGCTGCTGGAAACTCTCCAGGGACTGCACTTCGGGATACTCCTGGTGAGCGTGGGTAAAGTGAGGAATGTGGGGAGAAGGGAGGAGCTGCAAATTAATTGGCCTACTTCCTTCAGCTTGACATCCCACTTCTTCCACTTTCACCAATGAAGCAAGGCAACTTGAAAACTATGCAAAAGAAGGCATGTTTGAGGAAACAGTCATCACCACTACCTGATCATCATTAGTGAAGTCAGTCTCATGTAGTATAGGGCATGAGTGGACTCATGCTGTACACTAAACACCTGTGATACGATTGAAAGCATTACAGCAGGTAAATGTCTGTAATATGGCAGCAGTGTCTCTACCCATCAACTCTTTCCAGTTAAATGTAAATGTTCACAAAGAGGCTAAGATTGACATAACAAGATAAAGCAAATGTCTAGGCGTGCACAGTAGAAACACTGTATACAGTGTCTCACTTATTCATAATACTTGTATGTAAAGGCTCCTATTAGAAGCTTATTTGGCTTATACAAAATTTCATTATCCAACACAGCCTCACAGCATTTTGTTAAATGGCCATAACATTAGTGTTTATCAATTTTAATGGAAAATATGATAAATATTTAAAGGCTTGCAGGTTGCTATGAAGGAGTGACTGAGTGGTTGTCAGGGAGGATACACTCGTTTGTCCACAACCTACTTAACTTTAGTTTAAGCCCTACTTCTCTTTTTTGGGCGGGTGTAGGCTTTAAAAGGTTTGGTAAGGGTGAGTAAACTTCATGTCTGGTGTTAAAACAGATACTCTCTTAACATCTGTATCTGTGTTTTTATGACTCACTTGGTGTGTTAGAAACAACAAGCTTCCTTCGTTGAAAGCACTGAATGGTTTAGAGTTATGTTCAGGACATCCTGGTTTGTAATGAAGCAACCTGATCCCTCAGTCATCAGGGTCAGAGTCACAACTAAACGCGGAGAGGCAGCATTCAGCTTTTATTCTCCTCACATCTGGAACAAACTCCCAGAAAACTGCAGATCTGATGAAACTCTGTTACTGACCTGCTGCCAAAAACGTTTCCAACCTGTTGTTGCTCAAACTTTTTACAGAAGTGTTGCTGCTGTCAGATTCACAATATAAAATATTTTCCATAACATAGTAAAATGTCTCAGTTTCAACATTTTGGGAATTGTCTTGTTGTCTAGAATAGTAATTCCCAAACTTTTTTCCTCGGGGACCCGCTTCATGCATATACTAAAATGCTGTAGACCCCCTGCTCCACCCTGTGCTACAACCATGCTGGTTTCAGGCTTTCAAAAGTGAGATTCTCACCATAAATAATGTGTTCTGGTTGAGTCCTGTTCTTTGATAAAGCCAAAGTTAAATGAAGAACATATAAAGCCTTACTTTTTTTCCTTAAAATAGGGACAATTTGTGGACATTAATCACAATGGCTCCAGTGTTTAAAGCCTGAGGGACCCCCTGTGCCCCTTCGGGGGTCCCTGGCCCCAGGTTGGGAACCACTGGTCTAGAACAACCCTTCTGCAGTCAGATGGATGAAAATGTAAAATTCTTTCTGGAAAGCATGGACGCCATGTCTTGCAACATCTCTACAACTATTTCACTCCGATAAACAAAGCTTCAGATGTTTCTTGGTTGACTGTGGCTCCACCACAAACTTTAATTACCAACAAATGATTCTTCCAGTGGGAAACTGAGCCAGACTCCGCATAGGGACCTAAAATGGCAGATTCAAAGGCCGACAGCATCCGAAGCAAGAATGTTCAGGCCCGGTCAACTGAGGACATTGATGGATCAGATGTGTAACTGACAAGGCAACAAGGTCAGTCTTGATTTGTTTGTCTCACCTACACCTGCTCACCATACACATCCAAACTACTTTTGTCTGCCCATCAAATTAAGCCTCAAATCCTTTTATCATTAGCCTCCATTAAAGCGTTAGCTTAAACCCCATCAAAGCCAATTAGTCATGATCTTTGGGCCAAGTTGAAAAGGGTAAGGTGTCCCCCAGACTACAGTGGAACTGAGGATCCACAGCATTTACAGACTTGTATTTCCTTGGCTCATTTATTTCTTATAGTCAGAGGGCTCGCCATACCAACTCAGCATCTCAGAGCTCTTAAGCACATAAAGAGTCAGCTTTTGAATTGGTGACAGACTGTTTAGAACAACCAGGATAAAGAGTCCAACTTTGTGTCAATTATCAGCAGAAATCTACCAAATCAGGTAATTAGAGAATC
Organism: Rhadinocentrus ornatus; assembly: GCA_037177495.1. Lineage (NCBI taxonomy): Eukaryota > Metazoa > Chordata > Actinopteri > Atheriniformes > Melanotaeniidae > Rhadinocentrus > Rhadinocentrus ornatus. The sequence goes on from JBAMHW010000016.1 coordinate 29,857,411, forward strand.
CCCTTCTAAATCTTTCACTGGTATATTTTCTACACACCATTTCAGCCTGTTAGGGTGAACTAAATGTCATGCATTATGACTCAGCAGCATCAAAGAGTCAAGACCATGGATTGTATGTAACAGATAGATATTGCCATTGATGTGAAACCAGAGGGGACCTTAAAATGCAAAATCAATGATGACCCCAAAGTGCCAGCTCCAAACATCTCTGACTTAGCAATACCTGTAAAATACGTGTAAATACGTGATCAAAACTTTTTAAATATCTCTTAATGATATGTTTCCTTCTCATAATGCCAGACAGCTCCAATAAGCTGAAAAATGGACTCGGAAGGTTTTCTAGTGCGCTCTGATTTTCTGCTGTAGTCTTTTTGGTTCAGTAAGCGCCAAGCTAAAGGCACTACAAATGAGATTTATTGTGCTACATGTCCAAACATCCTTTTTCAGGTCCATGTTTGCTGGATCACATCTTCTGATGCTACTTCCAGCAGGATAATGCACCATGTCACAAAGCTCAGATCGTCTCCAGCTGCTTTCTAGAACATGACGATGAGTTCACTGGACTCCAACGG
>JBAMHW010000016.1:29891895-29904305 GCA_037177495.1 Rhadinocentrus ornatus
CATTGTCTTGCATTAGGAGGAACCCAGGGCCAACCGCACCAGCTTATGGTCTCACAAGGGGTCTGAGGATCTCATCTTGGTACCTAATGGCAGTCAGGCTACCTCTGGAGAGCACATGGAGGGCTGTGCGGCCCTTCCACACCATTACTGACCCACTGCCAAAGCGGTCATGCTGATAATGATTAAATAACCTGAGTGAGTGATCATTTAATAAAAAATGCACATCTTTTAATAGTGGAGTCCACTCTTCCCAATTTAGTTGCAATTCTGCAGATATGGTGAGATCATTTAAATGTTCATCAAGGGTAACGCCCAAAAGCTCAACATTATGAATTGCTCTGGAGCAAAGCCCTTCATGGTGATCTGCTTTTCATTTAAAGCCTGAATAGAACAAAGTTATGCACATTGTTAAAGAAATATTTAGAAACGTCTTATTTTCATAGAAACAGTGCAGGCCATCTTGTAATGAGTCTTTTAACTACTGTAAGTCAAGCAGTCAGCAGATGTAAACATTATTGAATCATCTGCGTACATTAACACCAATTATTTATTTAACAACAGAGGTAAATCAATAGTAAAATTTGAGAAGAGGAGAGGGCCTAAGCAGCTGCCTTGAGGAACTCCACTTTCTAATTTTATTTAAAATATACTAACTGTGCTCTATAGCTCGCGAACAACCCTCTTTTTGTTGTATCAAGTGTTAATAAGCTTGACAGTTTTCAAATTTGTTCCTGAAGTAGGCAGATTTTATTCCATGAATTATCCTGTTCAGCATTCTGCTTTCTGTTCACAAAAACATAATAAATACGTTTCTATGTGATGATCTTATTGTAATCTTGTCATGTTTTTAGAGTTTTAGCGGTTAAACTCTTGGTGGATTTGATTTAGTTACTGAATACAAATTAAACCAAAAGTAAGATCAATTAAAGCAATACACAGTTAATATTTGAACAGGCCCCAGACCAGTTTGTACTGGAGAATTTGGGCCCCTGCTTTACATAGTATAAAGTCAGTAAAGATGTACTGGTAGCTTCTCTCTCTGAGCTTCATTACCAGTAACTAAAACCTCAGTTTTGCCCCGGTTTAGCTGGAAAAGGTTTTCTTCCATCCACGTTTTAATATCAGATACATAAAGCAAGATAGGCCCAGTCTCATGAGGAGACACAGATGTGGAAGCTGGATGATTCTACTGTCATATCACTGTACCGAGCAAACTGGGAACGACTGACATATTGTCAGAATTAGTCAGCCCCAAACAACATGACAGGGTTGAGTCACTTTGAGCTGACAATAACTAAAGATGCCCATTTCAAACACAGAAAGTTTCATACTTTTACCCATATGTCGGTTTTAAAAATGAAAAGCATCCAAAGACGGGTTTTCTTTCCTTGTTATGTCAAAGCCATAAAATGTCACAAAAACTCAAACCGATCCATCTGAATGAAAGTGGTTGGCAGCTGTTTTCATGATGGACTCATAGCCGGTTCCACTCTCTCAGATCTAGAAAACTGAAGCATTTCTCAGACCAACAAAGCAACGTTAACATTTTTCTGTTTTATTTCACAGTTATTTTTCCATTATGATGTGACTCACTGCCGTCTGTGGTTGCTGTTGGACCCTCTAACCAACATTGCTGTTAATGTGATAAACAGTGAAATCATAGTGGGATGGATTGAAAACATGCTTATGAATATATTGTTTAGTTTCGGCTGTAAACCAAATTAGTACCCATTTCTAAATACGCAGTTTTAAATGTCAACAGTCTGTGTGCTGGATAACAAAGTGGTAAAATAATACTATGCTGAGCCGGTATAAAGATATTATTTGATTATTAAGAGTTATAGAATGAAAAATGCTGCATTTGTTGAGGCGTATTAAATTTCTGCCTCCATCGCAGTATTTCAGCTAAACATTTTCATTAAGGTTTGCAGTTCCACATGTATAATATTACTTCCTAATGCAAACCGTGCACATTGTCAAGCAGAGTTGCTTCTCAACTGTTTCTGGGATGGACACTTGGATTCATCTGAGGTCTTAGTTCAGTAATATTGGATTTGGTTTCATTATGCTTTGCAGGTTGGAATTGGTTTAAATAGGCCAAAGGAAATTGACTCTATTTAATCAGAGCATTGAAATGTGGACCGTGTAATCAGTTCTCGTTCACATTTGGGCCAAGATAAGACTGGTTTTATTTGTGTGTAAATCTATCCTGAGAGGCCTCATTCATGGCTGTGGCTATGGTAAGCCATGCCTCCAAGCAATAGCAGCATTTCTCTCTGTGTGTAGGACATATCTGGTCCTATACTTGGGTCCCCACCCTCTGCCTGAGGACCCTTGTGTAATTGAGAGATGATCTGGGCGCTGCACACAAAGCGTGGCCACACCGCCTCAGGAGGCGAGCGCAGTAATCTTTGTAACAAGGCGAGGAAGCTCCTTTCACTCTCCTGGTGGAAACAAGAAAATCTAGCTAAGAGGGAATAATTTAATTATTAAGTGTGCTGTTTAATTGGAGAAGAAAGTCCCATTAGAGGCGACGTTGTTTAACATCCTTATAACCAGCAGCAACCTGAACAGGGAGCTTGTTGTTTCAGGAAAAGTTGCAGTTTGATCCAGTACGTGGATGTAATCCTAATCATTTATATCTCTATCTGTAACTCCACCTTCATGGTGGCACGATGCATTGCGAAGAAAACTTGATTACGAGTTGTCACCCACGCCACATTCCCTTTAATTACAGCCTCTTTGTGGATATTTGTGCATACAAATGGCTTATTTCTGGAGTGGATGAGAAGGAGTTCATTTGCAAAACTACAACAAAACCATTTGTTCCCAACAAAACAGCACTTGCTGTATGACAGATGACTATTCAGTCTTATGAATAATTCTCAAATTCTAAGCAATCAGGTTTTAAAGATATCGTAAATCTGGTCTAAATGGCCTCGTTCATTACACGGCAGAGATGGGAGGAATACCAATAAAGTGTTACCTCTGAAATTGTCACTGACTGGGAGATGTTCAGCGCTGAGCTGATGTATGGTGCAGCTGACTGTACGGTGATGGAAATGTCGCCATGGCCTCGTTAGCATTCTGCTGTAACCCTCGGGCTGGGGTGTCAGATTCTTTCAGAATTTACAGCTTAGTTTGGGACCTAAAGATCCTGTGCATCATGGCCATGGGGTCCCTGATAATGAATACACTGATCCCAACAAGTACGGTCTGATGTGAGGAAAAATGTTGATTAATGAACAGGTACATACCTGAAAGGTTTGCTCTGGACAAAAGCAGCATTAAGATGATAAAGGAAATAAAAAAGGAATTGTCTAACACTGTCCTACAGCAGACAAGAAAAAAGTATTTTACATTAATAAGTCCAAAATAGCTTACTGGGTTAATTAAATATCTTATTAGTGGCTGGTAATAGAGAGCTGGGATAAGGTGGTATGTATGACAACGTTGTTAGTTATTATGTTTAGTTATAGGACAAAAAGAAAAAAAAAGACTGGACGGAGATGAAAACATGAAACATTGAAGCTGTCCAGATATTTAAAGATCTTTAAAACACAGTTTCATTATTTGTTTACAATATAATGTTTATTATGTTATTTAATATGGTTAAAATAGGGACAACTGTAATTGTTCCCTATATATTGGGGCAACCATTTTTTTAAACCAGCATTTTCATGGTTTTGCTTTCAGAATAATTTCAGTGATTCCTGAACAAAACTAATGCCAGTTATTTATGCATTTAATAAACATAAAACCTCATTTCACCACAAACAGAGCTGCAAGCTGCCATTTCATGTGATTTTACAGGAAGTAAATCATTAATTATATATCTATTTATGCTGTTTATGTACATTTTTTGGCATTAAATATGCAGCAAAACATAAACCCAGAACATTTAAGTTTAATAACAGTGGGACTGGAAAAGAAAAAGATGACAGAAGGGTGTTTTTTTTCCTTCAGTACCTCATGTATTTGAGACTGATTGTGCCTTTAAATTGTTCCTGCGTGTGCTGCCCTCCTTTTTAGACGCTTCATTCCTTGAGCACTCTGCTCAGAAGGGTAGGAAATGTGCATTACAACTAAGCTACTTAACCACAATGAATTAAGGCCGAACATTTGAAAATTTGATACTGAAATTACTGTCATTATGGTGCATTATGTCTGGGCATAATGAATGCTTTGGTGCTGTATGAAGACAAAGGCAGACGGTGGAGGAGGACTACATTCACAGGAAAAGTTGATTTCTCAGATGATGATGATGTGTGAACTTCAAACCTTTATTTCAGCAGCCATCATTCCCTGCCATTGTCCAACTCGTCTTTTGTTAGCTGCCTAAATAGTAACGCATCTGCTAGTGATTTCTCTTTCTCTGGACACAGCTGCTTTTAAGGCTCATGTTTTTCGTGTGTAATGTGCTTCAGTGAAGAGCAAACAGGAGAAAATGTACTGCAAAGGCTTAACGTGAATGTAAAGAGCCTACTCTTATCATTTATCCACAATTAAAAAGACAGTAGTAAATATTGTAAAACCCTTATGAATCTCCTAAAAGCAGCAGGATAAAATATGCTGCACCTCTGCAGAGTCTTCTTTGGCCTCTGCTGTGTCTTTGTGGGTACAAAGTTTGTGCCAAATGTCTTGGGTGCTGACAAAGATGTGAAGTGCATCCCAGAAACAGGGACCAGACTGTAACCATGACCAGTTTTTCCTCAGGGCTGCATTACCATACCTCCAAAACAGACACATGGAGAGTGGGATGGATTCTGGATCCTGTTGCATATAAAAGACAGAAAAAAATAAAGTTTCTAAGCTTGCAAACAGTGGGGATACCAACTGGGGCTGTTATTAATTCTCCATCAGTTTAAGTTTGGATGCCTGACAGGCAGTTAAAAGAGAACTTAATTGAATCAGCCTCAGGACCCTCCTGAGCAGGAACTCAAATGAATTGTGCTTGGGGACAAATGGCAGGAAAGAGAAAGAGGGCATGGAGGTTAAATAATAAGGGTGGAATTACTAAGAGCTCGAGTCTTTGCTGGGAATGACGGCTACAGACCAACCCTGCAATGATTTAAATGAAATCCTATTTGCAACCTTATCCAACCCAACCTGTAGTTCTCCAATCTGTAGCTCTGTTTTAAAGTAACACTGACATTTAGACCCAATACAAATTCCCTCCCTGCACCCGACCACTTGCTCTTACCCCTCCTCTACCTCTTAACTCTTTCAGATAGGAAGGGTGCTTTCTTTTCCCTGTAGGATTAAGGAATAGCGATCAACTAGCAATTCCAAATGAACACAAATGCAAATGGTCTAAGGCCCAGATGCCTTCAAATAGCAGGCAGTTTTGTTTCCGTGTGATTAGGATTGTAGGACCAAGGGTGAGAACTGAGTCAGGATGTTTTATAAACTTCTTATTGCTTTATTTGTACAGCACTAATAACAAAGTAACAACATAGTAATAACATAGTGGTGTAACATGTTGATGACCGTGACCCCTCACCCCTTCCCACAACAACCGCGTGGTTAATTATCTGACATATCACATGGGTCATCCTGCAGCCATCCTCCTCTAAATGGCTTGATAAATGCCAGAATCTTCTTTAATAAGGAGGATAAAGTGGTTTTTGGTTAATTGTGTTGACAGCTGTTGAAAAGCACCCATATGCCGAAAATCAGCTACTCTCACAGAGATAATGCCCAATTCGGATGTTTAAAACAGCAGTTGTAATAACTTTGTTTTGTCCACCAGGTGATTAAAACCATGAATGTAAGGCTGGAAAGCTATCAGAAACCTCATAAATAAAGAGGATGAAGTGGTTTTTGTTGGATTCTGTTCACCGCTGAGACGAAGCCGTTTCTCACGCTGAGATAATGCTAAATTCGGATTCCTAAAACAGCATTAGTAAGCGTTGTTTAAATGAGAATGTGTTGAAAAAGTATCAATTTCACAGGTGAATCTCTTTGCATTAAACACATTTGTTTGGATAGCCAAAATAAAAATATAATTTTTTTTTTAAATAATTTTTTTCCCTGAAATGATCTTGGAAAGTCAAGGAAATGTAATATAGCTTACGTACTGCTTTCAGTGTGCATGCAGTACCTGCTTCATACAACATGCACTGCTAGCTAGCCCCAAGTTTTAAAACAACCAAAATATCTAGAAGAAATAAAAATTTAGGCAGGCTCATGTTCCAGTAGCACATTTCCTTGCCGTGTTTATTGACTTACATTTTCTAAGATTAAGCAAACTTGCAGTCATACATGAAGAACCATCAAAAGCCCCCTGCTGTGTCTTCTCATTTTTCCTGATCTGAAAGCAGCACCTGAACATAACATGAAGGACATAAAGATCATGCACAGGAGGACAAAAGTCTCCAGTAGGGGGCAGTAGTCGGTGTATATTATTCTGTTTGACCAGTGGCTCTTAAACTGAGGGGCAGGGGACCCCTGGGGGGGCACGGCAACATGACGGGGAGGCACATAGGATTGGGAAAATGTAGCTGAGAAACTAATGTTTTGACAACTTGGCCTCTTGGAAACATTCTGGTCCACACTCCAGACCACTTGGTGGCAGTAATGCACCAACTCGTTTTTGCCAACCGCCAAAAAATATAAAGAAGAAGAAGAACTGCAGCCCAGAGATCAGGGTTTACTGAACCAGTTTTCCTTCACTAACCAAGTTGTAATTAGTAGAAAGGTGCAAGATCAGGTGTATTCTGAATTAAATACAAGCATTTCAGAGACAGAGGTCACACCAGTCTGTCCAAGATATGATGTCATATGGGCATGCAAGTATTTCCTACATGTTCTCTGACGTGATGCATAATGAGTTGTGGCACCGGAAAACCGTCAGCTGCCGTCAGGAGCTGTCAGATGGCATGAACTGTAGTCATAAACAGGGGAATCTTTTCCATACCGTTACCTTAAAAGGCCGTACGCGTCCCAAATGGGAAGCTGCTGCTGAAAACACCCCTCAGATGGTCACGTTTACATCTCTGTTAAACCATTTCCCAACAGCAGGCGCCGTATCATTTCAGTTTCATTCAGAGATGCAGTTTGTTTTCCTGTTCAAAGGACGAATATTTTCAAAAGAAAATGTCTGAGTGTGTGTGCCCCTTTCTTATGTTAAAGTGCTAACCAGCATACACACACATACACACACCTCAAGGCCATGTTTTATTGTCCTGGGAAAGCCATGAGGAGGAATTCCTTTCATGTGTCATCTCCTGTCACAGCACTGTCCTAACAGCCGCTTAGCGACAAGCGCGAGGTCTCGACAGAATGTCCTGCTTTTAGTCAAATGAAGTGTCTGGCAGCTGCCGCGTTCATCAAAATCAGAGGATAATCTGCTTTCCATAAAAAATCAAGTGATGATTAACTTCTTTTTCCTCCCCTCAGACGGGAGGGCCTGCACGCAGAAATACAACCGTCTTTAAGGAGACACTTGAGAGGCAGGGGGCGGAGAAGGCTTGCAGAAGGTGCAGAGCTGTTCCAGAGGATTTGACGATTTACATTTTTTGTGGAATAAATTTAGTTGTTGACACTGATGTGACGTTTCAGTTTCTTTTGTCCTGATATGGTGAAATGAGACGAAAAAATGAGTAGATGCCCCTTCAAATGAAAAAAACAAAAAATCCATTTTGGTATCAGAAAGGGAAATGATGTATGATTTCTGTTCTCTGTCCATTTAAATCACATATTACATTCTGACTGATCAGAAGATAAGCAAAACATTTTTGTTATTTCGAACAAATTCATTTATCTCTTCGCCTACGGCAGGGCTATTCAATTCGGTCCTACGAGGCCTGCAATCCAGCCGGTCTTCCATGTATCCCTGCTCCATCACACCTGATTCAAATTAAGGAATAATCATGCAGAACTTGACAGGCTGTTAGAGCCATTTTATTTGATTCAGGTATGTTGAAGCAGGAATACGCTATAAACCTGATGGATTGCGGTCCTTGTAGGGCCGAATTGAGTAGCCCAGGCCTATAACCTAGCTTACATAAGCAGTTAAAAAACAAACACAACTATATTTGAAAACAGTATTAAGAAACAAAAAACAAAAGCATCGTCATACATGTATAAAAGGGAGTGAGAAGCTGTGCTCATTGAATCCCACCCATTTTCCACAATCATAAATACATCCACTTGTTTCATTTCCTTCATTACAATTTATAAAAAATTAAAAAGAACAATATATGTGAATGAATAAAAAGAAATGAATGGAATCAAGTTGAAAAAAAAAACAAAAAAAAAAACATTAGAACAAGATTCTTTTCAACTCTCCATGACACATACCAGCTTTTTTAACTGGCCCAAACACCCTAGTTTACAGATTATGTCTATTCCTTCATCCATAAAATAATGGACATTTCTCTCTGCAAAAGGATGGAAGAACCAAAAGTAGGAATTGAAATGAGGCAATTTTAAAACCCTTAACACTCAGAAAATAGAGGACCTAATGATACCTTTAGACTGTACCGCTGGGGCCGCATTGTACCTTTATTTAACAAATCTGTTCTTTAAAAGGTACAAACTGCAAGGGTACAAATAAGTACCCATTCTTGAGGCTATAACAGCAGTACTTTTGAGGGTACACCCTCAAAAAACAATTAGGTACTTTATTTTCTGAGAGTACACTTAATATTTATTATACTAGGTGGATGGTATGTTACATAGCAACGCTAACTCGTAGAATGTAAATGTGTTTCATGTCATAGCCCGCTATGGTATTTTAAGTTTCTGGTTTAGCTAAGTGGAAATAAAAATAACGTAGCAGCTTTATCTTGTTTAATGCTCACAGGCAAAATTTAAAAATGTGCAAAATATATATATATGCTGTATATATTTTAATGTGTAGCAGTACCGCTAGAAACCACAGGGGCAGTGTTGAGCAGTTTAGCTCAGGTGTGACCAGTAAAAGAAACAGTTGAGAAAGCTGTGACCAGCATATTTCACCCCAAACACCACTACTGTCTGCTGCACTGCCTTTTTTAATGTCTCTTTCTACAATCCTTTATCGCCACCATGTTTGCTGTTATCTGATGTCAGCACTCGGAGGTGAAGGCTAAACTGTGCACGGCCCTCTGGTGGATGTCTAATAACCAAGCACGGACTGGGAGTTTAAGACAGACGTACCTATTTACAAAAGTAAAGGGAGAATGAAGGATTTTTAAGAAGTTGCCAAGATGTCTTGTCTATCACTCAGCTGTAATACAGTAATAATACTTCCACTGTCAGACCACTGCAGCCCATTGCATTATGGGACACAATATTTTTGTTAGCTGGTCAGTTGCATGATACAATTACAGCATGCTGCAAATTATTGCATACTTTGTACTACAATTTGGAAAAATACTACTAATAAAGTCTAAAACCCATGACCTATAACCACATGCAAAGATTTTAAAGGAAGTCAGGACATCCATCTACCTACAGTAGAAAATACCTCTAAATGCACGTGCTAACAATGTTTCGTTGACAGTAATGTTGGCTAAAAGACAAAGAATTTGTCATAAAGAAAAGCTCGATGTTGCAACGTAGCTGATCTTTGATCTTTTGTTTGCAGAGTCATGATCAATTTTGGGGGAAATTTTTTTTTTCAGTGTTTCAATGTATGTAATATATGTGCCAAAGCATTTCAAAATAAACAAATGCTTATTTTTAATTTTTTCCAACTATTTTATGTTAATTTATTTATTACATCTGCCAAGACAGAGGTCTTGTTTTAGGCGGCGTTTGTCTGTCCATCAGCCTGTTAGCAACATAACTCAAACAGTTATGGACGGATTTTAATTAACCTTTCAGGAAATCTCAGAAATCGAAAAAAGTGATTAGATTTTGGAGGTGATCCAGATCACATCCAGATCAAGTCATTTTTTAAATGATTCTTTACTATTGGGAGCATAATCTTGCCATTTACAGCTTCTAACTAAAGAAAACTAAAGAAAACGCCATCAATGATTGGCAAAAAAAGCTCATACCACAGTAAATCCACACCACAAAAGATTAAAAAAAATCAGTATTCAGAAAGATAAACCAGCACTATAACTGTGACAGAGTTCACTGCAAACTGATGATACAGGTTGCTAAACTGCTAAAAAATCAGGTCAAGGGAATTATTTACTGCTAGCAATGTTCAAGAAATGTAATTAACTAAAAGACAAACCCTGTCAAAGTCATGCAGCCACACTGGTAAACATAAATATCTATATTTATTTATGTTGTTATGTATTTATATATATATAAATTAATACTTAATTCTATATATTTATTGTTTTGCATCATCAGACAAACAGCTTCTCCTCCTGACCCCCTTTAAGGGCTAAGGAAAAATAGCAGTTTTTCTCTCTGTCTTTCCCCACCAACGTCTTCTCCACTGCACTCCAATCAGAAGGCGCAGTGGCCATTAGGCTGCTACGGACCTCCTTTTCTTCATAATTACACCCTCCTGGATTGACCGAGCACCAGCTAGACCTCTGCTATTTGTGGTAATTAGTCCAGAATGTGAGCTGTCAAAAAGCAAAAATCGCGCCAGCAGGCCCACAATGCCGTCGTCGCCCCCACCGCGTCCGACAACAAGCACCTAGCCTCGGCCACTGGAATGCATTAACTTTCTCCTCTCTCTCTTTTCTTTTTTTTTCCCTTGGCGACTCATGTCAAATCCAGGTCCTTCAGAACAAAATCTTAATAATTAACTGGCAAATTTTAACATGATTGCTTCTGACACACCTACTCTGGTAATTATTGCTTTGAGGCCATGTGCTAATGAAATTAATGCATTCATTGCCCCAACAAATTAGCATAACTCACACAAATGGCCCACATTCGAAACCCGGCTTTAAAAATGAAAAACAACATACTCTAGGAAAAAAAACCTAGCTTTAACAATAAGACAAGACAGAAAATGAAGTAGCACAATGAAGTGGGGACTTTGATGAGCACGCTTGCTCAAAGTCCTAATGACTAAAACCTCTTAATGCTAACCGGGGCAGATTGCAGTAATGCTTTACAGAGTGAGAGCAGCGTAGGACCAAAATGATTATCACTGTCATTAAAGTCATTGCTGATCTACTTACACATCTCTCTGTGGATAAATATTAAATGTCTGTGCCACTGCAGACATTAAAATGTTATTAAACTTACTGCATTAACTTACTGCAGCTGAGTTCATATCAATATACACTAGTAGCTTCCCCACAATCATTTTCTAAATGGAGCAGCTGCCACTCGTGGCATTTACCAGTGTCATGCCACTATTCCCTGTTCATGGCTGTTAGGTCTCTCTGCGGGACGTCTCTCAGACACTTTCTGTCTGGTATAAATAATTGATGATGATGCCATAGGTACAATGGGTGAGGACAAGTGCAACAGTCAATTGAAGATGCTGCAAAAGTGCAAAAAAAAAGTCCCCTTACAGCTACAAGAAGACCAGAGATGCCTGTAAGCCCTAAAAAATGTGTTTGCCTGCAGCCACATACTGTCAGGGAAACATAAAAAAGTAAATGAAAATGGCTTCTGTTTAAACCACACTGGCTAGCACTGTTACAGGCAGAGCGTGCAGGTTAGCGTGACATGCTGTTCTTTACATAAACTTCTCCACATCCTTCCATCTCCGATCTTGGTTATCCACTGATAACTAATCTAAAGAATTTTCCCCACATTGGCTGTTTTTGATGAGCCATTCTAAGCTAGTTAACAAGACCAGTGGTTTTAGTCACAACTTTCATTCAGCCACGGACGTTTAGAATGTTTTCACCCATACAACATCATCATCAAAATTAACAGTCACTTTGTTCAGTTGGGACTTAAGCGAGAGATAATATTGATGGGCATGCTTTACTAAACTCATATTTGACTGATGGTTTAACCAAAATTTTCCACTCTTTAAATATATGTTCTTTTATATTAAATAAAATAGAAGTCAAACTGTTTGTACCGAGTCAACTACAGTCTAAAAAATTAAGCTTGCTGCAACATGCATGTATATGAACCACTTAATCACTGGGCAGAAAAATAAATCATGTCCAAATCAGTACAAATTCAGGTTACACAGACAATTCTTTAATCTTTAATAAAACACTTCTTTGGTCTCAATTTGACCTGGTATCACCCTGAACATCTGTGGACAATTTCAGTGTGCAAAACGTTTGATGTTTTTTTAATCAAACATTGCTGGTGAAATGTGTGTTTTCATGGATGACAGCTGTCACTCACAGTTCCTTAGTGGGACTTAATATCTTGGAAATATGGGAAAAAATTAACCTAAAAGGTCAGTTCAAGGTGTGAATAACAGTGAAAGCACAGATTAATAACACTACTGTCCACCTGGTTAACAACATCACTTACCTTCTGGTTATTAACACCACTGGCCACCTGGTTAATAACAACACTGACCTCCTGGT
>JBAMHW010000016.1:29970838-29988239 GCA_037177495.1 Rhadinocentrus ornatus
TTATATTATATTATATTATATTATATTATATTATATTATATTTAGGGCTGTCAAAAATAGCATGTTAACGGCGTTAACTAATTAATGTAATTAATTGTGTTAATTTTTTTAACACAATTAACGTATGCACGGCATGAAAAGCCCCATACGTCCGTCATTTTCCCGTAATGATGGCGGGAAATGGAGAGAGATGGAGAAGACGAGCTGGCTGGCTCTATAGATGGATTTGAGAACTAACACAATTAATGGAGCAACCATGAACGTTGCTGTCATGGAGTTTGTAACACCCACTCTTTTCCAGTGAGAGGGTTCCACACCTGCACTTTTCCCGTATTTTTATTGTAAATTTATTTTACTTATCCTGTGTTTCGCACCAACGTGTCTGCTCTAGAGGCGTCTGGTCGTCTGTTAGTGGAGTGCAGCTGCTCCTCCTCCTCCTATGTTCCGTGAATCATTATGTTTGTCGGTGATCAGCTGATCGGCTTTTGGTTCATGGTTCACACTGTTACATATTTACCCCAAAGTGTTGTTTTTGGCAGGACCTTCCCTAACACAGTGGCTGGCTGGTGGTAGACAGGGTTTATAGTCGGGTCACTTGCCCCGGTGGGATGGCAGCCCATTCCTCAACCAGGAGTTGTTGAAGCTCAACCAGGTTGGTTGTTTTGGTCACTCTGGGATGTAAAACATGACCAAGCTGATCCCACCAGTGTTTAGTTTGGTTGAGGTCTGGTCTTATTTTGGGGGTACCCATCCTCTCCACTTCCAGACTCTGAAGGTACTCTGGAAGGTTCCAAAATAATGGGATCTACATTGAATCCAGAATTTCATTCTGATATTCCAGTCTATCAACCAGGTGCCAATTAATCATCTGGGATTATACATTTTAAATATGTTGCCCAACCACAGAAAAATGAGCCTCATAAGTTATACCTCGTTGTAAAAGGTGGCTTTCTAACAATGTACAACACCTGGTGTTGTTAACGGAGGAGAATAATTAACCAAACAGATATTCTTACTTCTCTGCTAAGTTTATTTGTGAGTGTGGATTGAGCACAGCAAACTATTCCCCTGGATTCGTCTCAATCTAGACAAACATACCAGACAAAGAAGACAAGAAGCTCAAGGACATGGGTGAACATGTCTACATTAAAGTGTAGACCAATCACATTGGGTTAGTCTGTATGGGACCACATATGGGTCAGCAGAGTCCCAATTTGTTTGCAAACGTGGTCATTGGAAAGCATACATTTGTAATATTGCTATAGTGTATCATCCCGCCTTAATCTGATTATAGCATGTATCAAAATATATGTTCTGTGAGTGAACATGTGCATTATTGTACATTATTTTTGGCATCAAAGCATATATTTGGGCATCTGAGTTTATTACCATCTGAAAATGTTCAAAAAAGAAAGAAAAATCATGACCACAGCACTTAGAGGAAAGTTTGGGAAATCTGTCATTCAGTAAGCGGGTCAGACTTGTAGTAGAAAAGTTTGTCACACTCCTATTATAATCTTGTCTCATCTTTATTGCACCTCAACTTCTAGTTCAAGCCATGCTGCATTAGCTGCACCTTGGAAACGAGAAGTTGAAACTCTTGCTCTTTCCTTTTGCTTTGCTAACAAACAATTCTTATCCGAATTCACTGGATAATATCTTTGTCTAATGTTTTATATCCTGACTTGCAACAGTCGTTCCTGATTTGCCTTCTATCATTGAAGGTACCAACAGCTCTCTGGTTACTAAAATAAAGTCATTCACGTCAGTAAAAATTAGTCTTAGTGAGCCACAGATGTTAACATTAGCCTCTAATAACTTAAGGACTGATGGAGCAGCGGTGAAGCTAGTAATACCTGGCCGGTGGGTTGAGGGATGCTGTTTGAATAACCTGGGCCAGTTGATTCATCATTAGGTCGTGCCTAAAAAAGGCATTTTAATGAGTATTTCTATATTAGTTTGGTGTGTGGTCTGTGCTGGTGCATGTGTTGGCTCTCAGACTATTGAATGTACACAGTGTAACATGATAAAATTATGCTTCAAGGGTTATTGAGTATTATCGATTTCAAAAGAAGCAGAAGAGAGGGGTGAGCGGGTCACATAAGTGTAAATTCATAGAGGGAAAAAATGGCTGCTGTACTCTTGTTCTGTGCTACTTTCAACAAATTATATCACAGAACTTTTAGCCAAATCACAGCATACTGTCAGCTTGTTTAAATATGGCATCATTTGTCTCCTTTAAAGCTGAAACATAGGAAAAGATGAGACAAGGTGCGATGGGAATGAACAATTTATTTGTCAAGATTGATAAAATGAATTATTTCCAATTATTTAAGATCAAAGGACTACATATTGCACTTGCCCTTTACCTGTTTTGATCCTAAAAGACACAATATGAATTTATTTAATTTTCAGGTAGTAGCTGCATTACGTTGCAGCACCATAGAGATTAGCTGAGCTTCCTATCAGTGCGTCAGTCATGGAAAGATGCGGGTTTTACTCTCAGGATTGGTGGCATAAAGCACCACTAAAAGAAGGTTTAAATGCCGTTAGTTAACAGATGTAACTTACTCTGACTGCCAGATTCCACAAGCCTTCAGAGTCCAGATCGAAGTTTTAGGCTCTATTTTTCAGTTTGTCCCACTCCGGTTGTTGAGGTTTTCTACACGCGCTGCGTCGTGTCATGATAAACCCTACGTTCTCTAACTGAGAACTGATCGTCGCGAATATTTTTATATTTCGCTGTGAACCTTCAGAACCTCTCTGAATATCCTCTGTGGTAGATGTTCAGAAGAGCTTTGACCTCCTCGTCGGTCCATTTATCGCATACTCTGTTGTTGTTGTCGTCCGTAGCTTCATCCCTGTTTTCTTTAATATAGCGGGGACACGGGAAGCAGAAATCTGGAAGGGGCGTAGCTACCAGTCACCAAACACCTACGTCATGAGGGTTCCTATGGAACCATGAAAAGACCCTGCCTCGGAGCAGGGGCTAAAATGGTTCTAGGAACTGAGGGTCTTTAGCCCTAGTTCCCATATGTCACAATGCGTGAAAAAACGACCTGGTTCCTGAAAAGGTTATAGGAACTGCAAAAGGTTCCTACAGTCGGAAAGGGGCTTCTGACTCCTTTCTTCAGCAGTTCCTAAGGTCACGTTGTCTGATGTCTGACGAGTACTGATGGTGATAAGCTGTTGGTATATATCAAAGTAATATCCAGATTGGAGAATAAAACAATTGTAGTATTTCATCCAAAATTTATAGTGTAACATGATCATTTAAAAAATGATAATATAGTATCTTGAATATGCAAGGGAAGTTTATTTGTACATCACGTTTCATGTACAGTGCTTTACTTAAAATATTAAATGTATCACAGCTGGTGCAGGAAAAGCATTTTAAAAAGTACATGAAAAATATATAGAGATACAAAATCAAACTAAGACATTATTGAAACAATGTGAAAAAATCCTAATAAAATCATAAATAATAAAATAATTTTATTAAAATGATAAAAAGCAAGCAACAGTCTGGATAAGGTAAAACATATGGTGCAGATTTCATGCATTAGAAATGAAATAATTGTAGCCTAGTTTTGGAAGTTTAATCTCCAATTGTTTGCAGCATAACAGCTAAATGCTGCTTCTCTATGTTTAGTCTGGACTCTGACCTGGACTCTGGTCTGGACCAGCTGGCCTGAGTCTTTGGATCTAAGAACGTGTGCTTGCTTGGGACAGAAACATGTAAAGAAGAAACAATAAGGACAACTGTAAGAAAAAAAATAAAAACTCCCCGGAAGTTCTTGTTTATAAGAAGGTGGAAATGGAAACATTGTTGCAAATCACATCACCTGAATAACTTTCCAACACGTTTCCTTTAGCCTGATCTGTGTCCTTCCTCTTTACAAAAAAGTCAAAAATATCTTCCGCTCTCTTCATTCTTATATCTTTCTCTACAACACCAGGCTAGTTCCTGGACTCTCCACATTTCCATGCTGTAGCTATACTTTAAAACCAACTAGCGGCATTGCTATTCTCCTGTTTAAACAAAACTGGATCATGTAGCGCTAGCTTAGCCAGCACTAAGTAACGTGAATACTGAGAATCTGTTTAAGTATCTTTATTTTTATCTCCAATGTGAAAATCTTGATTAACTGGATTGATGTGTAGTCCCTAAGTACACTCACTGAAAACTAAATATGACATGGTTTCCCCACATTATCTTAAAACAAATCCAGTGCTAGCATATAACTAGATTAGCACTGCTACATAGCTTCATGCTAACATCAGCTTATGCTTACATATAGTTTTTTTTCACAGGGACAAAATCTCTTCTAGAAATGTGTAGCTTAATGTCAATATTTTTAAAGGATGAATAATTTGGAAACTACTTTGACTAAACAGCAGCATAATGGATGCCCCGGTCTTTGTTTCTCAGTTATTCCTTATCCTAGTACTGAAAATCTACTGCACAACGTTTTTTGCTGAGGCTAAATGAATATCCTTAGGCAGGTAATCCGGCACCTTCCACCCGCTATACAGGGCTCAGCATGCCCCTGCTATGTCATGTATTTTCATGCGATGCCACATTAAAACATTTCTGCGTTTTAAAGGTGGACATGATTGCAAATTGTGGAATTAAATATGGTTTAGTTTCAGCAAGTTTCACCCAAAACACCCATCTCTGCACACATTTATGATACTGAGCCCATGTGATAAAGACTGAATCATTGCATTATATAAGGTATCTAATCAAGCTTAGTAATCCAGTACTCATAATTGAAAAGTCACTCCTGGAAGCTGTAATACAGCAGCCTTTATGTCGGTGCTCTTCACTGTAAAATGACTATAACCAAAGCCGGCTGATTTAATGGACTTGTTATAGATCAGACCACTGTGTGAGGAGGCATGAATTAATCTTGTCGAGCAAAGCAGAATCAGTCCTCTATTCTCCAAGATTAACAGCTGGATTTCCAATATGGCTTTCACGGGCTAATTAAGAAATAGGAGCTGATTCTAGCAAGAAGTGATTCAAAAAGAAAGTTTTGCCTCCTCTTCGTCTGTGGGGGTATTCTTCAGGGAGCAGGTCGTGGGGTGCCCCTCTTCCCAAAAATCCTGCACGCCTCATCCTTCATCTGCGGCTGCTCGTCATGTCCCGTCACCAGCACAGTTACACCTGAACACTCTGCTGCTGCCAAACACCTGGCTCCATCTCCTACTGTCCAAATGAAAAATAAGCATAATCTGCCTTTCTGAGTATCCAGCAAATGAGGGATTTCATGACAAATTGGGTGGAGGTTTATTATGCAAAGGGGAAGGCAGAACAGAGGCAGCAAGCAGCACAAATAAAGAGGAGGGGGGCACGGCAGAAAATGTGTAATGACTTGTAAAATTTTTTGGCTTGGCTGCTAACCATTATGGCTAAATGTAAAGTCCATGCCATGTTGTTGGTGAAAAGGAAGAATGACAATTACTCTTTGATTTTTTAAATTAAATGGTGATAAAGATTTTCTCTCCAGCGGTTCAGTTTTGGAGAATTTTATCATTACTTGTACATCAAGTGGTCAGCATGTATATACTTATTATCCTCTTCATTTAGTCCAGTCTGCATAACAATGTGGTGTGAAATATGAGCATCAGATTCACACTACAACAGTAAATTAACTGCCTCAGTGGCTTGACGGATGTGTTTCTTAAAACTTAATTAGTGTGAAGTTCACTTGGGATAAGTGGGTGTTCAATAAATGTCTGGCACTTGAATACTGGTGGCATTCAAAAACATTTCAAATTGCATAAAATGGAGAGAAATAGCAGCAAAGAAGGAGTTGTAAAGAGCTGAAGGAGTGAATACAAGGGCAACCACATTATCATTGTTTGAAATATTTATAGAGGTGCACTAGACAGTCTGGGATCCTGTTTCCCAAAGAGCATTGCAAGTCTGACAATTGCAGATTAAGAAGTGGATTATACCGAGTCCCTGAAAGTTGACTGTATTTTGAGAAGTTCCAATTGCTGCATCCAGGAAATAGAAAATGTTCAAATCTCTATCCCTGATAAACCTCTCTCTCTTCCATCTTTATCTCTTTCTTTATGAAATCTTAGTTGCTTGTAAATAAAAGCCCTTAGCTTCAGTGTGGGAATAATTGTTCATATAGTTGCCAGTGTCCAGGAAGTTCACTAGCTTTGGATTTGTTGGAAAATATAATAAACAGAGCTGTTTGGTTGATTTACATCAGGGCAGAAAAGCAACGTCAGCAGTCGTGTGACCTTTCACCTCTACAGACCCTCACAGCCCCACAAGGCGACACGCGTGCTGCATCTAGGGACAAAGGGCCATTACACGCATTTGAACACATTTATGTCTAAAACAGGGGTGCCCAAAGTCGGTCCTCGAGGGCCGCTGTCCTGCAGATTTTCCAATGTTTCCTGCTTCAACACACCTGACTCAAATGAAACAGATCCAACAGCCTGTTTTTGCACAATCACTCATCAATTTGAGTCAGGTGGTTTTGGAGCAGGAAAACATCAAAAACCTGCAGGATTGTGGCCCTTGAGGATCGGAGCTGGGCACCCTTGGTCTAAAACAGCAAATATATCTCTGTATTGATCAATCAAATATGTCCACTTTATCAGGTCCACCTTTCCAACTGTTTATTAACACCAATATTGAATCAGCCAATCACATGTCAGCAACTCAACACATTTAGTTATGGTGAAGACAAGTTGCTGAAGCTCAAACTGAGCATCAGAATGAAGAAAAAAGGGGATTTTGAATGTGGCATGGGTTTGGTTATGACAACTATCTCTAGGGTTTACAGAGAATGATAACAGTGCCTGTCTTTTACAATTTTTTAATTAAAAATGTTCTGTTGCAATCATGGTTTTCACGTGTTTATTAAACATGAATTATACAAATTCATGCTGTCAAAAATAATGCATTAACGTCAATAACTAATTTATGTAATTAATTGCATAAATTTTTAAACTGAAATTAAGACTCCCTCATCCCCCACAATTTTCCTGGTGAGAGGGTTCAACACTCGCACTCATTTATTTATAGAAAAAAAAAGGAGAACAAAAACTTTACTCAGTTCTGTACTAATATTCCTTAACCTCCTTTGCTTCTTTTTCTCCTCCCTCTCCTGTTGTTCCGTGACCAGCTGTTGGTGATCAGCTGATCAGCTTTTCTGGTGTTAACTCTTGCGCTTGTTTATTTTCCACCTGAGAAGTAGGAAACTAGCGGTTTGTGGTTCATCTCATATTTAACCCAAAGTATTGTTATTGCGGGCTGCACGGTGGTGTGGTGGTTAGCACCGCAGCCTCACAGCAAGAAGGCTTGGGTTTGAGCCTCGACTGGGGGAGGTTCGAATGTGGAGGTTGGTGGCCTTTCTGTGTGGAGGTTGCATGTTCTCCCCGTGTATGCATGGGTTCTATGTTGGTCCTGCGATGGACTGATGACCTGTCCAGGGTGTACCCTGCCTTTCACCTGAAACACTGCTGGGATAGACTCCAGCTCACCCCGCGACCCCTAATAGGAACAAGCGGTACAGAAAATGACTGACTGACTATTGTTATTGCAATAGTGAAAATGCATCAGTCTCATGTCAACCAGATCCATGTCACTATCACGTGAAGATCCGTCCATCCATCCGTCGTCTGTCTGTCTGTCCATCCACATATCCGTTCATTCATTCGTCCGTCCTTCATCCATCCATCCTTCATCCATCCATCCATTTATCCATTTTCTTCCCGATGCAGAGTCCGCATCACTGCAGACTCCGTACCAATCCGCCTGTCAATCGCCTGCTCCATCCTACTTGAACTCGTCGACTTGGGGCAGGAACTTATTCCCGACCCAGCGAAAACACTCCACTCTTTTCTGGCTGAGGACCATTGTCTCAAATTTGGAGAATTTACATCCGGCTGCAAAACGCTCCAGCGAGAGCTGAAGATTGCGGCCCGATGAAGCCAACAGAACCACATCATTTGCAAAAAGCAGAGACCCAATCCTGAGTCCACCAAACCGGATCCCCTCAACACCTAAGCTGGTCCTAGAAATTCTGACCATAAAAGTTATGAACAGAATCGGAAACAAAGGGCGGAGTCCAACCCGCACTGGAAACGTCATACAGGGACCGGACGGCTTGTACAAGGGGGTCAGGCACTCCATAATCCCAGAGTACCCCCACAGGAGACCCCGGGGGACACAGTCAAACGCCTTCACCAAGTCCACAAAGCACATGTAGACTGGTTGAGCAAACACCCATGCCCCCTCCAAGACCTTAAAGAGCAGGGTCACTATGAACTCACTTACTAGTGCAGTATGGAGAAGCAACCCGTTGGTCTTAGCCTCGGGTTATATTGGTCTTTATTACTATTTATTACTATTTAAGGGGTGGAGCAGTGGGAAAACATTTAGAGGCATTATTATTATTACTTTATTTTCTAGACTGATTGTTGTAGAGCAACATTTAGGCTCAGAAAACTTATTTTGAGACCTTTGAGATTTTACGTATTAAAAGACCTTGGATGAGTCATGTATTTTATTCTAAGTTTTCCGTGAGGGCGGGAGTGGCAATTATTATCAGCAAATATTTAACCAATTGAAGACCCTAATGGTTGTTCTGTGGTTGTGTCAGGCAAGCTGTTCCAGTTATTTTAGAGAGTGTTTACACCCCAGTATGGGACAATGACAAACAGCGACGTTAACCTTATTCAAGATCCTGTTCTAGCTAGGTCCTCCTCTAGACCCCTTACTTTGCCCAACTCTGCAACCACACTGAATTTTATCATGAATCAGCTGGGCCTAAGTGATACTTGGAAGTGTCTTAATCCATCCGCCAAAGTCTTTTTTGTTTTTTTCCCACTTCCATTGCACAAACTCAAGAATCCACTTCTTTCTCGTTGATAATAGGCTGATACCTTGGGTCAACTCAAGCGAGTATAACAGCATTGTGATCTCAGATCATGCTCCTAGATCAGCTGTCATAAGTTTCCCAAACCACAACCCTCCACATACACAATAGAAACTCCCTCTTTTTATTGGGTGGCTGTGGCTTAGGAGGAAGAGCAGTTGTCTTTCAAACCGGAAGGTTGAAGGATCGATTACAGGCTTTCCCTGACTACATGTCAAAATGTCCTTGGGCAAGACACCTAATCCAAGGTTGCCTCCCGATGTGCCTATCGGGGTATGAATGTGTGTGTGAGTGGGTGAATGTGACAAGTAGTGTAAAGCGCTTTGAGCGGTCAAGCTGACTGGAAAAGCGCTATATAAGTACAAGTCCATTTCCATTGAACAATTTACATTTAAAAAGGTTCTTGCAGGAGAAGATAGCCAACTTTTTCCAGACAAACGCCCCAGATATTTTGAGAGGCACTCTATGGGAGGCATGTAAAGCATATTTTAGGGGACAGGTGATGGCAGAAAAAATGGACACGGAAAGGATGGCCTGGCTATTGAAAACTGATGCAGAATGTGCTGCCACCCCCACCCTCCCTCTTTATGACCAGTGTCTTAAATTTCAAGCTAAATTTGACCTTCTGTTGACATCCAAGGTTGAAGCCAAATTACTAAAAACAAGGCATTATTTTGAGACAGGGAACAAAGCAGGCAAACGTCCCACCCACAAGGCTAGAATGGCAATTCTCTCGCGTTTTATCCAAAAGAAAAAATCATCATTTGCGATTGGACAGCTAGAAAATGGCAAATCCCCTGGCCCGGATGGGTTCGTTGTAGAGTTCTACAAAGCACATTCAAACCTAATAGCTCCACATTTGGTAAATGTTTACAATGAATCTTTTATCAATGGCAGATTGCCGCCAACCCTATCTAAAACCAATACTTCTCTTGTACTAAAAAAAAAAAATGACAAAGATCCCCTTAAATATAACAGTTAGAGGTCCATATCCCTTTTAAACGTTGACCAAAGGGTTGGCTCCCCCAACCTTGTCATACCTCAAGTGCTGATCTCCTTAGATGCTGAAAAAGTATTTGGCAGGGTGGAGTGGGAGTATCTGAACTACGTCCTGTCCAAATTTGGTTTCAGCTCCACCTTCATTACATGGATTAGACTGCTTTATGACTCCCCAACTGCCCATAATGTTGCAAATGGTGCGAAATCGGCTTTTTTTGCCCTTTGCCTGGGAACCAGACAGCGATGCCCCATCTCCCCCCTCCTATTTGCCTTAGCTGTCGAGCCTTAGCTATCTGGCTTTGGGGGGAAGGAGGGGCTGAGGGCATCACCAGGAATGATATCACCCACAAACTGTCTCTATACGCGGATCACTTGCTATTCAAATCAAAGTAAACTTTATTTATAAAGCGTTTTGCCATAGGCAACACAAAGTGCTTTACCTGATTAAAAACATTTATGCATATCTCAGTTCATGCATATTGAAAAAATAAAAAAAGCCTTTACATACATCAAAGTAGAATTACATTACAGTAAAAACACTCAATAAAATCTTTCACGCAGTTGCAGGCACACACATGTATAGAAACACCAATTGACTGTCTCGGAGGGGTTTCGATACTTAGGCTTATTCGTCACTGCCTACTTCGGGAAACTTTTCAGCAAACATTTTCTCCCTCTTATCGATAAGTGCAAGCTTGATATGACTCGCTGGTCTTCCTCTTTCTCTAACTGGCAGAGTTGACCTGGTGAAGATCGTGATTCTTGCCAAATTCCTCTATTTGTTTTAACATACAGTATTCCATTTTTTATGAGAAGATCCTTTTTTCAGCAGCTAGATCAGACAATATTGTCTTGACTGTGAGTAAATAAACCACCCGATATTAGAAGAGCAGCTTTACAACTCCCCCCAAAACTGGGCGACCTCGCACTACAAACTCTTTTATCCAATATTATTGGGCATGTAACCTTAACCAACTTCTTTATTGGGGCAACAGAGGAGCTGACACTGCTCGAACTTTGTTCCTCAAAGTTTTTCCTACAGTCCCTCCTCACTGCTCAACTCCCTCTCAATTTTCATAATGTCTTGCATAACCCTGTTGGTACTAATTTGTTGAAGATATGGATTCAATTCTGTGAACATTACAAAGACAATATCACTGCTGATTTTGTAGCGCTTGCAGCCAGGCTTTAATTGCTCCACTCTCACGTTTTTCCTTTTCTTCAATCCAGGGTGCATTACACAAACGCCTGGTTGGCAAGGATCTACCCAAGCACTAGTGATAGGTGTTGTAATAGGTTTAAGCAGTCACCTGCTAATCACACACACATGTTCTGGTCCTCTCTGTACCTTACTGACTTTTGGCACCATATTTTTATTACGCTTTCAATAGTGCTTAATATGGATCTTAGTCCTGCACCTTGTGTGGCCCTGTTTGGTTCTCCTCAACCTGCAACATCTAATGTCCCTGTATATACTGCTGTGTATCAGCCTTTACAACTCAACTGGCCAGACATCTTATTTTAAGTGGAAACATGTTCCCCCACCTTCATACAACAGCAGGCTTGGGGAGGACCTAACTCATATTAAACTTTAAAAAGGTTAGGTTCTCACTTGGGGGTTCTGGTAATGTTTTCAAGACAACCTGGCAGCCTTTCACAGAATATCTAGACAGAACAATTATTAATGCAGAAGGTGATTAGATGCCCCCCTTCCCTCATTCCCCATCCCTATCGATTTAATTTAATTATTTAATTATTGGTTTGTGTTTTCTTTTAAAATTTAATTGTAGATTATTTATTTTTGTGTGTTTCTTTTTCTTTTCTTTCGACTGTAGTTGGGAAGGGATAATGGGTGAATAATGGGTGAACACAGTTTGGTCATAGAAGCCATTCTGGCTAAAGTTAAGTTACTTGTTGCTTCCAACATGTAAGACAAACCACATACTGTCTCTCAACAAGTTTACCTAGGTATTCTGTATATGTCATCCTTGTTGGATAAAACCAAAACCCAATAAAACGATTTTTAAACGTTGCTGGTCTAATGAGTCTCCATTTCAGCTCCACATTCAGATGCTAGGCTCAGAATCTGCTGGAGACATCATGAAATCAGGAATCCATCTTGGATGCTTCAAGCTGCTGCTGGTGTAAATCTTGTCCATCCTACATCAAATCATCATGCACATTAGTTGATGTAGCTGATGCTGCACAGCTAACATGTTTAATATAAACACAGTCACATGAACACAGGCTGTACAGTAGTACAGTATCACTGCTCAGGATACAGAGTTAGATCAGCAGATGTCCTTCTAGAATGTGCTCCATTACAGTTTGCTGATCAGGTTAAACCAACAAATCCATTTGCATCAGCGTTCTTTGTCTTTCTTGGTCCCTAATGTCTTTTCGGTCATTTACAATCACAAAAGCTCCCACTTTATCCTTTTAACAGTATCTCGTGGTTGCAGTCTCTGTATCTAATGATTGTAGACAAAGTCTGACTGTGCAGCAGGGCTCACCTCTAATAATTCATCCAGAGATTAGTGTTGTGTCCCGAGCTTTTAGAAATGTGCTCAAACAAGGATGCTTGTGGAGGACATAACAACAGAGGTAACAAATACTGCTGGTTAATAATAAATAATGACGTATACTTTATTATTCCAAATGGGAAGTTGTTTCTCTGCATTTAACCCATCCTTGTATGATGGCACCCAGGGAGCATTCGGGGGGTTAATCCTTTAAAGCTCCACCCAAGAAAAATATGAGGAGAAAATTCTACTTGTTTTTTGGCAGAAGTGGGTTTTTTTGGCCCTTAAAAAAAAAATTATTGAAAGAAAAAAAAGGAGTTGTGGGTTTGTGCTGTTTAGTGCATGTGGGAAGGAAAAAAAAAAAAAAAAAAAAAAAAGAAACGTAAAAAAAAAATTCAAAGCGTCTGCCAAATAACTGTAGAATAAATTGTTGTAGTGTAAAAGTTATCCACCAGGGGGCAGAAGATTGGGTACAACAGAATTTTGAGCAAAGTTTTTACCATAAAGTCATGCAAAAAGTCTCAGAAACTGTGTGGATCAAGTATAATACATACAGCATTAAAGGGTCAACAGCTTTGGGGCTCAGAGTGGGTTGCCTTCATCACCAGCCTATGGACTTGAACTGGGGTCTTTCAACCCCAAATCCACTTCTCTACCAACTCCCTCTCCCCACATGTGACATTATAGGATCCCAAAACACTACCGCTGAATCCCAAAGCCAGAAACCATCAAGTTATTCTCCACATTCCTGCACACGTGGGATTTCATTTAGAAACAATGAGAGACGGACATTAAAAACATGTCTTTCTGAGGAACTTTACAGCTTGATTTTATTTGAAATGTGTGTTTTAAAGTGACATCTGTCTCTTTAAAAGCAGCCAATTTTATCTAAGTTTACTTTCTTTAACTTAGCTCTTTAGTTTGTTTTCTAACATAAATCAGTTCAAACAGCTTGTGCTCACAAACTCTCCTGAATGCCACAGAAAGTCAAAGATTTAACAGCATATTCAGCAATCAGCTCCAAACTGCCGCTTTAGGAATGGTGTGACTTTGGAGATTAGTTTTCTTTTAGAAACCTGGATCCTGCTTTCTGAGCTGCAAAGCAACAAGCACTAACAGGAAAAAGAAAAAGAATTTAACTTCAAAGAATATGCCAAACCCCCTTTTTACTTATAGGTGACTCCAGCCAATTATTAAGAGAGCAGCAGTGACGTTAAACAAAGCCGAGAAACTGGTGCCTGACAGCGTGTGGGACTGGTGCTGAAAACTCAAACACCACTGGAGATCAGAGATGAATAAATATCAACTTAAAAAGGATCAAGGGACGGACAAACAAACAAAAATGCCTTCACTCGCAAAATGGGACGTTAAAAAAAGAAAGAAAAAAAGCTGCGCACATCTAAAAGGCAATTTAATTTGCATACCATAAACTTTCATCTGGGGGGATGTGAAGAAAGACTCCACCACAGGAATCATTTAATATTTAATAAATTAGAAACAGTAGCTATGGCTAATTAGAATTTGCACATTTACAAATCAACCCTGATAGCAAAACAAATTATGAAATATAACGGTGCTCTGTGGATTACCAAGGGAACATGGGATGATAGACAAAGCAAATAGAGTATCACTAACAACATACTGTCAGAACACATCACACCGCTAATCCAGTTAGAGAAGGAAGCCATAGAGGCTTCGCTTTAAAATATTGATAGGCTATTCTGTGAAAGCTTCTTTTTTTCTTTCTTTCTGCAAGAGTGTGTAACACTTGCTTATTGCTCATGGGTCATTAGCCTCTCATCCTCCGCTGCTTGGCCAGTTTGCTTTGAAAGAAAAGGCTTGTGATTAAATGAATGTGTTTGCTCTGGTACTCCATTAGAGGAGGTCTGGATGCTTGCAGTTTCATTGTTTATATTATGGGCACAAAGGCAGGCGTTGTGTAAACTGCTGTTGTATTCATTATTAGATTACTTCCTGGTGCGGTGGCTTTTGGTAAAAGCCATGGAATTCTTGTAAGGGGACTCGACGTGCACTCAGGGGAGTACCATTTATCAAATGATAAAGGCAGAGGCCGAAGCACGTTCAGACCTAAGTAGTTATAAAGTACATGCCACGCAAAATCCACAGAGTAGATTACAGCTATTCTGCATGTCAGGCCTCAGCTTTTTAACGTGATCGAGGGAGAGCATGTTTATCAGAATGAAGCAAACGCATAATATAAGCTGATTTTACACAAATTTGAGGATATTTCATCAAGTTTTCAGTGAGATTTGCATGTCGTCCCCAAATTGTCATGGTAATATCTGTCATTTTGTAGCTTCTGAATAAAACCACAGGACTGAAAAGTCTCCGGGTAACTTTCCCAACATAAACCCTACGTCCAGGAAACCCTGGAGTCAGATTCTTTGCAATGCATATGCATTACATATGTGCTACAAATGTACCATGTTATATTTTACAGTATTAAGGTGTGATGGACAAGACAAGTACAGGGACCTGGTCAACCAGTCTGTGAGATGGTGCGATCAGCTCACCTTGAACACAAAGAAAACAAAGAAAATTATCGTTGACTTCAGGAGGAACAAGAGTAAGCAAAGCACTGTTTACACCCGGGGAGAAGAGGTGGAGGTGGTGGAGGAAGACCAGTACCTTGGAGTTCAGCTGGACATCAGACTGGACTGGAAATGCAACACAGAAGCATCAACTAGAAGGGCCAGAACAAAGTCTACTTCAGGAGGATGATGAGATCCTTTCATTTCTGCACCAAGATGTTTCATATCCTCTGTCTGCCTGTTGTGAAGAGTTGAATCAGCTTTGCAGCATCTGTTGGAGCAACAGAACCAGAACAGCAGACTTAAAGAAGCTGAAAAAACTGATCAGAAGTTCTGCTTCTGCTCTGGGGAGCGATCTAGAGCTGATTGAGCTGAGAAGAATGCTGCAAGAATCTGAACGGGATGGACATGTTTTCACATTCTCTACACAACACAGTGCAGACACAGTGTGTTCAGACAGAGGCTTCTTCAAGTAGCTGCAAGACAGGAAGAAGCAAAAGGTCATTTCAGCCAGCAGCTATCACGTCCAGAACTAGACTTTGATGATTGATGACTTTCTATTACAAACTACTGCATGGTTTTAATTTCTCACAGGTAACAAAGTTTTATTTAATTTCACACTAACCTGCCAAACATGCTAATATACCGAGTGGGAAGAAGCACACACACCACAATGAATACTGAATCAAAACCACAGTGAAACATGGTGGTGGGGGACTTCAAGTCTGAGAGGTTTCACTGCTGTGGAGCTGGACAGCTCCATCCTAACCAAGAAGCAGCAGCACTACGTTGTTCACAAACATACAGCACATCTGTGTGGAGCAGGATTGTCCAGTAGGATAATGAATCCAAACACACCCCCAACCTTTCATAGATCTACATAGGACCCTGATTACAGGCTTGTCTCTACACTAACTTCACCCTTTAATTTAAACAAATTAATGTTCATAGATACTAGAATTTACAGCTATTTATCGATGATTTGACGTATGTTTTAGAATTACATTTGCTGATATCGTTATATATTTTTAAAAAATGTATAGAACAGAGGAAGATGAAGTTTCTTTTTAAACTAAAAGCTACTGTGGAAACCTTTGACAGCAGGGGGTCAACAAATGCCCTTTAAAGGAAAAATGTGTTGTGACATTGTCGGCCTTAATTTGCAACTCTGCAGCAGTACCATGCTGATAGGTCAGAGGAGATGGGAGAAGCACTGAGGACGGGCCTGATTGCGTTTTTATTCAATAGGAATCCTGTGTCAAACTAACTTGTTAAATTAAAAAGAAAAAAAAAAGAAACATTGATAATTGTAGTGTAAAGGGGTCACAGCATGTTTTTCTATATTTATCTGCACATTGTTAAAACAATGTTAAATGCATGTTTGAGTATTTTTACACAGAAGTAATTCTTTACAGTATCGGGGAACTGGCTCGAACATCACCACTGTGGCCGTCACCATCGCCAGCCCCAGTAAACCTTTCCAGCTGCCCGTGCTAACTTCTTACTTCATGGCAAGTGGTGATTAGGGCCAAGTAAAGGCAGCAAACAGGACTTTGCGTTGATACATTTGATTTGTGGAGGAACCAAAAGTCTCCATTTGTTCCTTCTACGACTGCTTAGGAACATGGATTTACAGATTTCTTCACTCCACACATGGTGTTCAAACAAAAGCCAGAAACAATGGGGTGGAAGCAATAATAATAATTAATGTAGTGCCGTTTAAATCGCAAGATCTCAAAGGACTACAAGTTTAAGAAAAAAATTTAAACTTCATGAAAAGTAAAAGATTTTTAAGACATCTGAAATTGAAAGATGTCTAAGAGAGGTAGAAATGTCTTAAGACCTTTTTTAAAACAATGGGTGGATTGTGATGTCCTCAGGGTGTCAGGGAGGGTGGGCAGCAACAGAAAAGGCCCTATCTCCCATGGTCTGAGCTTGGTTCTGGGTATGTGCAGGTGGTTTGAGTGAGTGGAGCAGAGGGGACTGTGTTTTGTGAGGTAAGGAGTTCTTTGAGGTGGTTTTGGTTAGGTCCCTGTATTCAGTGATGTGTAAGGAGGGAAACCTTATATTCAATCCTGACAGATGGGAAGTCAGTGGAGTGAGTAGGGGATAGGGGTAATATGGCCATGTTTGTGCTCTCTCGTCAGGTGCAGAGTTTGGGATGTACTGGAGCCTCTGCAGGCTCTTGCCAGGGATCCCAATACAAGAGCATCGTTACTTTTCTAGATATTAGAAATATGTCAAAGATAAACCACTGTGAGTTTTAGCTCAGCTAGTTGAACAGCTGACTAAAATGCAGAGGTTTCAGCTCCTTGATGCTGTCCAGGCTCTTTTCCTGGTCTGGGTTCCCTGCTGCGTGTCACCACGGTCCCGGTTCGTATCCTGGTCTGGGGTTCCCTGCTGCGTGTCACCACGGTCC
>JBAMHW010000016.1:29988339-29999560 GCA_037177495.1 Rhadinocentrus ornatus
TATCCTGGTCTGGGGTTCCCTGCTGCGTGTCACCACGGTCCCGGTTCGTATCCTGGTCTGGGGTTCCCTGCTGCGTGCACCACGGTCCCGGTTCGTATCCTGGTCTGGGGTTCCCTGCTGGGTGTCACCACGGTCCCGGTTCGTATCCTGGTCTGGGGTTCCCTGCTGTGTGCACCACGGTCCCGGTTCGTATCCTGGTCTGGGGTTCGTACACCTTTTAGCCAAATAACGTAGATCTTGATTAAAAAACATAAAACTCGCACTCAAAACATGGATATTTGTTATAAAAGTTATTAGCTTTTAGCATACCATTAAAATCAGCCAATAATGAATCAGACAAGACACGTGTCTCAAGGAGCCCCTTGGTTCAGGGAGTCTCGTCATCCTCGGAGCTGTGATGTGCTGGATGTGTGAATCCTCCTTCTGAGGCTCATATTAATGCTAAACAAGCAGAGTGAACAGAGATCCTGGAAAACTTGGCTAGCGTGGGCCGGGAACTGTGTCCTGTCTGCAGCATCCAGGAAGACTCCGTCAGTGTTGAGACATTTCTGCAGTGACAGTATTTACAGAAATCTTTCCCGGACAGATGAGTTGGTGCAACAGTATTTGTGGACATCTGCTCCAGCTGAGCAGCTGTTTCCAACAGCTGGACTAAAGTTATCTACAGCAAGCAAGTCACGCCTACATGCACACACATATGCTCGTATTCCTTCAATAATGTTAGTTATTGTCAGGTTGTCTTGAATTTTAAATATTAAACCCATCGAGTTGAATCTGATCCACTGTATGTCTACAAAAATTTAATCTGGAAGAATCTAGTTGTGTTTATTGATTTTATTGTGTACAAACTCAAAGTATGCCCCAAAACTAAATATACTGTTAAATGTAATAAAAGAAATAGAGTTTATAATTGATTTTGCATGCACATAGACATTCCGACTCAGGAATTATTTTGTAATTTCCAACCTTTTAGCCAGTCTGCATAACTAACCATTTATCTGCTCTTGAATGAGCCCTTTAAGCTGCAGAAAGTTTTTCTGACATCAGTTCATTTTCAGTGAAAAGAAAGAAGCAGGAACAAAGAAATGATTCTGCTGAACTTTTTTTTTCCCTCTTCAATTAACATAATATTTGAGGCTATTTTATTTTCTGACGTGTGAGAGCTTCACAACACTTTACAGTATGTGTGTTAACACTTTGCAACTCAGAGTATCAGCAGGAAACAACGACAGAGCATGCATGAATAACTGTGCATGTAATATTTAGTGTTACTCTGAGGACGCCCATGTTTATGCATTATGTCTGTAATTAACTTTTTTGCCTTCTTGTAAGTTTGTCAAGGACATATTTTAATGTCCTTTAAGAACTTCCAACGTTTTCATCTTTTTCGACTACTACAGCATTTTGCTGTCATGAAAGTTGTAGTAGCTATACTGCAGATCAGAAAAAAATAGAGATGGTTTGTTTCTTTCTGTAGTACTGGGTTTATAATAAAAAGCTGCTTTTATTTATGTAATATCAATTTGTCTCATACTCTTGTTTAACCCTAAACAATATTGGGAAAATGGTAAAGCAGGAAACTGTTAGAGGGGGGACCTTTTTCACTGCTGCACCAGTAAACCTGCAGCATAGCAGCTGTTATTGGAGATGCTGAGTGGTGAAAATGGATGAAGAAAGTTCAGAAAGTGAAGCTGTAGCAGACGAAGTCGAACATGATAATGTATCTGTTGTCTGGAGATACGTGAACTACTTTACTAGTTACTAAAAATGATGTCCAGTTAAAGTCACCAGGAGGTATCAGAGACCACAATGCTACTTGACATTCTGCATTGAATAAAATATTCTCTTACCACTGCTGGCGTCCAACTCAAGCTGTGAAATGAAGATGAATATTTATTTAAAAATCTGCAGATTAAAGAAACACAGCAAACTGTCTGACTGAAAAGATGAAGGGACAGCCAAACCAGCAACACGCCGTGATTTCCTTTAGCATGAAAAAGTTGGGGGATGTCATTTTAAATCACATAAAATCCATTCAAAAGGGAACTTGCTCTGCAACCATGATCGGATTTCCAATGTGGACAAGACATCGTCAAACACAAGGGGAGAAAAATCTGAAAGAGTGATATTCTTGCTGGTGCTCCAGGGGAAAGAAGCTGTTAGTGGTAAAAGCTGTGATAACAAACCTATAGAGGATTTCAAATCAGCAGACTATCATTTGATTTGCACCACATTTAATTTAGAAGCAGTGTGACAGTTCTTATTTCTGCCTGTTCAAGGCTAAAGCTGCATCTCTCATCTGATGCCAGTGATATGGATGCTGTTGTTAGGAAAACGCATGTGACGCAGAGAAGATTATTTTGCCCTTCATTTGGAGATCCTCCACCGGCACAAGCTGTGAGTTCCACCCCTCCGTCTCCATGTGCCAACATGTCAATCAGCTGTAATTGCCATCCTGGAGGAACAATATAAGGCTTCGGAGCCTTAACCACACAGATTCATTACAACACCTAATCTGCTAATGAGCTCAGCGTGGCTATTTTCAGCGTTGCTGCAGACGCCGCAGCCACTGCTGAGGAGGCCTGGCGCGGCTTCCAGTGACAGCAGAGGACAGTTGGCCTGTTGGAGGAGGTACAAAGCAGACCACAGCCTGCTTGCTTCAGGACAGCACAGTCTCTCCAGATCCTGTTTGACATCACCCTAGCTTTTTAATATTCTGGTTTGCATAGCCAAGGTTCACTCTCTCTCCCAGTAGTGTCCCGATGTAACTTCTTCTCCATGTAATCTGGGTTACAACTGCCAGGCATGAGCAGTTTGACTCCATCAGTCATCTCATAATCTAAAAGACAAAGAGAAAAATAATGGGTCAAAAAAACTCTGGAGCTCCAAGTTTTGCTGTTCAGGAACAGCGTGAAGAAAAAGGGCAACACAAACAATCCTTAATGGAACTGATACAAGAGGCTTTTTAATTATCTAACTCAATCAGCTAAAGACCAGTGGATCAATGAATCCCCATTACACTCCCCAGCTCTGTGCCCAGACAGCAACAGTTTACATCAGTTCAAACAGCGAGGCATGCTGCAGCTAAGTGACAGATTACAGCTTGTGGCTAATCTAATGCAGCCGCAGCATTTGTACAGAGTACATCTTTAATTCAGACTGCAGGCTTCTCTCATTGTGACCATGTCACTTAACTAATAAGACCTCACTAAAATATTTATTGTCCCCTACAGAAGATGTGACTTTCAGGTTTCAGGGTGACCTGGACTGCTGAGGCCACTCTAACAATCCAGTTTTCGGTTTAAATTATGATTACAGTATTAATATTAGACAGAATAAAAGCATGAAATCTGTTAAGTTTCCTTGTTTAATGATACTTAATGGAATTAGTGTGTTTTCACAGTTTCAAAAGAGGAAACAAGTCGAACACATTTAAAATTTAGTTAATGTTCGTTTACAGATTTCTTTATTTTTTCAACTGTCTCCAACATTATGTCTCAATAAAGCAGCTCTTTATTTAATCCACTATTCAGTGCAGAAAGGATCATTCACAAATACTTATGGTACTTCCCCTTTCATTTTCTTAATGTGAATGTGCATTTACATGAAGGTCATTTTCATGTTTGTAAATATCCACAGATAGGACTAATAAATCCTCCAATGAAAGCCAAACCAAACGAGTTGTTAAAGTTAGAGTTCATAGCCCAGCGTACATACTGCCTCTTCACGTGGCAGAAGGATTATATGTCTCATATGAGTGTTTTTACATCTGAGTACGCATAATTTAAAAAGAAAACATAAATTCCTCTTTAGGAGGAAGAAAGGGGAGTGAGGGGTACCATCACATGCTGCCCTTCAACTATCAAACACAACTTCTGCACCCAGATTTGAGAAATGTTTCACCTCCTGGTTAGGTTTAGTAAACATGATATGGTTAGGGTTAGGAAAACAGACATTGTAGTGTAAAATGTACTCTTGCAACAAAGCACCATCATCTCAAAGGACGCCGCTTTAATACCATGCTTAACACAACACATTTTATTTCGAGGCCATGAGATAAAATAAAGAGATCCTGACTGAATTCTCACTTCTATGCCAACATGACATGAAACAGATGAACGTCATGTAGTCATGTATTATTTTTCCCTGTAGTGAGAATGGAGCGCTCAACCACACTACAGCTGTTTTGTCTAAACAAGCAAACATCAACAATGACTTGACTAAATAGCCCAACTGCATGTAATAAATGTTGGGTAATTTTGGTTATTCACTGGGCATAAGATGAGTAATGGGCTGGACACACGGGAGGCGACGTTGCTCCTCCTCCAATAATTTCCGGTGAGGCAGAAATCGCTGCCCTCCTCCAGCCAAACAACAGACGACATTCATGCAAGTGAAATGTTGCGCTCGTTCACGTGGAGGTGCACGAGGGCTTGCAACGCAACACAAGGAAATAGGAAAATGTTCAATTTATGTCACTGTCGCATCCAACAACCAACCAGCGAGGGCTTCATTGACCAATGAGCTGAGAGCAGGTGGACAGCGCAGACACTGCAAAACACTTTCAACATGGAGGAGCAGATTATTCTAGCTGTGTCCGACTTCCTGACTCTACAATACTTCACGCAAAGATTATAGGCAGCTGCGTGGGAATGTCCGAAGTAGGTTCTAAAGTCCGCCATCAAATGCTGATATTCACCGCGCTGTTTCCTTGCTTGGAAAATAGGATGAACCCAGGTGTGTCTTTCTCTTTTGTACAATAGAGGCAACAGCAAGATTTCTGTCAATTCGAGCAAAATCTGACTTTCCATCCTTCATGTCGTTTTTAATGCACTGCTTTGAAAATGTCAAAATTCCCTCCAATATCATAACAAATCAAATTTATTGGAGAAAAGTGATTGGAGAGCGGGATGCGTGATGCCGCCGCCGCTGCTGTTTGTCACGTCCCGTGTGTTGGGTTTCACCTGGGTTGGTGATGAGTGTCGCCTGTCCCTATCGTCGGTCGCCTCCCATGTGTCGAGTCCATTAGTGATAGCAACAGAAGCTCTGTCCAGTGACCTGCATGAATATGATGTCATCAATGGTTTCAAGTTTCTTTAGTTGTGTCACCTTGTAAAAAGCCTTGAGTCACTGAATTATCATCAGACTGTGCTAGATAGTCATCTAGACCAAAGCTTTGTCTTCAGACGTGTTTAAGTGATGGGTATGGACCCACTGGATTATGTAAATCTAAAATTCCAGCATGTCACTTTTGAGTGCAAAGACTCAAGTTTGGTTTGCACAATATTCAATATTTCTCCAGGAGTCTTTGTTTCTCACGGATCTCACATTTAAGTTGAATGCTCAGACAGATTTAAATAAACGTGTGATACTGGAGGGGCAGCTTTCCGATCAGAATTTGCTCCTCATTCTTTGTCATCTGCACATTTATATATTGGGTCGTAGAAAGTGGAAATCTGATTGTCCTTATAGAGTCAGGGGATTAATTTCACTGCAACAATGCATCAATTGTTTCCAGTAAGAGACGCAGGGGCAGGTGGTGTTGTTGTTCAGTAAACTGATCATACACAGAGTGTACTAATGCTTTTGTGGCAGAATCCATTGATCTGCTGTCCCCCTGCCCAGTGCCTTCCTAATGATATCCGAGATGCCACTGTTACAGAAACAGGGAGCAGCATTTCCCCGGCTCTCTAGAGCAATTTATTGTGGGAAGGTAATAATAAGTCTGTATTTGAAAAAATGCACTGGATTAGCCCTGTGTCAGAATGTGGGCTCTGAGCCTGAAACCACAGCAGCTCATGGTGGCCCTGGGAGTCAATTTCAATCTCCCTTCAGAGACATCATTGACTGTAAGAAAGCAATTAGAGAGGCTCAAATTTGCACTGTTCACTTTAAGAACTGTTCAAACATTTTTTTGTGCTTGAAACGTAATTTTTCTAAGATTAAAGTTTTTTTTTAAATAATAATTAAAGTTATTATTATTATTATATTATCATAGATATATATATATATAGTTTACAGCTGAACTATATAATTAGCATTATATTATAATATTATAGCATTCAGCTATAATTGAAGACAATTATAACTGAATGCAATAAGACGAAAGACTGAAGCGCACATTTTATATCAGGTAAGATAAATGTAATGTTAAGTGAGTGTTTTCATGTCCAAATTAATAAAATTGTACATTATAAAGGAAAATGTTGGATATATAACGTTGCCTTTATCAGCACATCAGCAAGCGCATAAACGCTAAACTTTAGACCGCAGCACACAAAGATCGTGACGTAAATGGACGTATTTTATTATTTGAACGTGGCTATTTATGACGTAGTTGTAAGCATCCAGCAATTTATATGGTTTGAGTTTCTTCTTGCTGTACACACATGGTGTCTCGATTAGGTACATGTAGATGTCTGGCCACTCCGCCCTCGCCAGTCCGAAAAACATCTTCATGCCGCTCCTGTAAGATGTCTGGATCAGTCAGCCTGCTTCCATCTTATTATTTAAATAGCTGTCAATGTCCCGTAAAGTGAGTGTCTGTACATATTCCGACAGTTCCAAGACTAAAGACTGGAGAGGACAGGAAAGAGGGGTCAACAAACAGCATAACTCTATTCCTGCTGAGAAAGAAGGGAAACACAAAGTAATGACAACAACCATGTCAGATGTTTCCACAGAGAGGAGCCCAGTGCATCATGGTACGTCCCCCAGCAGCCTCGGCCTGTAGCAGCAGGTCTAGAGGGATGGATAAGGATCGCCAAGTGTCATACGCTAAATAAGACTAACTGAATTTGTTGGCAAACTACAAATTCAAACACACATTTATCACATCTGGTCATTTTAATCATCACTCGCTCTCAGCTACACCTTTATAGATTATATTGTTCAACCTCTATTTATTCCCATTTAGATATCCATTTATTTAGTTATTTCCCTTTAGTTTATAATGAAAAATGTCATTTCCCCTTAGGAGACCAATAAAAAAAAACCTGTGGCAATAACCTTTCAAGACAAAAATGCACCTTTAAAATTAAAATTAATCAGGAAAAGATGTATCGAATAAGCAAAACTGAAAGAAAAGACTAAATTAAGCAACATTTTCTTCAGGTCTGAAGCTGGACTGCTTCAGGAATGTTTCACCCATGTTCAGTAATCGTTCCATGTTTTCTCCATCTGAACAGGTTTCCGGAAGCAGAGTAAATATCTACCTGCTCATATTTATGTGAAGAATGTGGGCTGATAGCAGCAAAGTTATTAGCTACCTAAATGGTAGGAAAGCAACAGAAGTATGTCCCAGCAGGACCACTGGGTTTGCTGTGTGATGTCGCTCAGTAAGAAAATTCCTGCTTTTAAAAAACACAGAGTTCGTTATCACGGTTTCCTGCGGAGCCTTTTTAATACATAGTTTTAGGAAGTAATGGGGACCAAATTGGCCTGGACGGAGGAAGCAATGGGGACATGTCTCCTGCATCCTCTGTGTACACTTACAGAAAACGACCTGAAGTGTACTGCCCTGAAAATCCCAACAAAGTATTATTTTATTTTTTATGTATTTATTTAAGATAAACTCAAAGCACTCAAAGAGCACAGACCTCCGGCAGACCATTGTAACATTTTTGCCAATGATTGTGGATGTTATTTATTTATTTATATCCTTTTAAATATTAATATTATTTATTAATGTTTTTGATACTCTCTGTAGTAGAATCCTTCAGAAAATTCCTGGATCCAGATGGTAATCCAGATCACCACTGAAATCTAATCACTTTTCCTTCAGTCCATTTCTAAGATTTCCTGAAATTTAATCAAACTCCGTCCATTATTTTTGAGAAATGTTGCTAACAAACAGACCGACAAACCAACGCTAAATATATGACCTCTGCCTTGGTGGAGGTAATAACTATTTTCCTAGGTGAACCCCGGGTCAGAATGGGAAAAGTGAATGTTTGGGAATTTTTCTCAGTATCCACACAGCCACGTATTCTCATCACCTCGTAGAATATCGAACCGAAAGTTATGCACAACATTTTGTGCATTATTTGCTTTAAAATCAGAGATCCGTGCACCTGCACGGTCTGCGTATTCGCTCATCCTATGAATAGTTTTAGTTTTAGAAAAATTGCAACAGTGGCAGCAAACTGTGGATAGTATGTATGATAGTACCCCCACCCCCAATTCAGAATCTTCAGACTGTTTCCTTGTGACCCCAGGACCCGTGCAACAGCCAGAGGCTTGGGTTAGGGGATGATGCTGGGGATTAACCAGAGACCTCCCCAGCATGCTCATGTGTATCAGTTTTCTGCAGGAAAGTTTGTTTCAGTGGCAGAGAGGGGGGGTGAGGTGTGTGTGTTAACAAATGTAGGTGTGTGTGTGTGTGTGTGTGTGTACGCGTGCATGTGTGCATTTTTGTTATTTTGTGTGGTGGGGCAACCTGAGCCAGATTTGATCCACATAGCAACTCACAACTTACATAATACTTTAGAAATACAACAACCGTATTCACTGCTGGGTCATATTTGACCTGTAACACCACAAATGTAATTTATTTTAGGGACCTTAAGAATTCACTAAAATTTAAAAAATATATATTTATTTGTGTTACAAAAGTTGTTTCTGAGGAATTAATGAGGCGTTGTCCAAATGCAAAAGAAAAAAAAGTACATTTTGCATGCCTAAACTTGCAAACGGGATAAATTTGAGCTGGACACAATATATAGGTTAAATAAACCAACATATTAACATTTTCTCACTACAGTGAGAAAGGTTTGGCTTTCTTAGGTACTTTATCTACATAAAAGATATAAATTTTTATTACCCTATATTTAGAGTTTGTTCTAAAAACCAGAAGAACTTCAATCATTCCGGCCTGCACGTCCATGTGGGGCCCATAAGGCTTATATTTGGGCTAAGATAAGGGACTCAAGTGGGTTTGTCTACAGTTTCCACCTGTGTTTGCCCATATGGGTTTCACATATGGGGCTCATGTAATTGAAACCACATGGGACCTGTAAAATTTGTCCAGTTCAAGCCCATGCCCACTCAATACCCACGTAGACCAATAAAACCAAGAACCAAACCCATATGGGCAAACACTGATGAGGCCACCTTGGAAAATGCTGACAAACCCATTTGGGTCCTTTATCTGCAGCCCAAATTTAACCCTTATGGGCCCCACATGAACGTGCTGGCTTATTTGTTTTCAGCTGCATGGCGTTGCGATAGGGAATTATAGTTGTTATGTAATTGAAGCTTTTGGCAGAAGCTAATTGTTAAATACGTGAAAATGTATTTATCTATATCTGATAGCTCCCCCAGTAGGTGGGTAAAACCTATAAGTTCAGGTCAAGAGCTCTCTATAACAGTTGGTCCCACATCTTATAACCTCTTTTACTGTTATATTATGAGCCTTGACAAATGTACTGCGGTCAAAGGTGAGTTTTTCAAAACAGGAGCCATGTAGCCATGTAGATGAAGACCTTTCCAATGAGGTATTTGTGTTAGTGAAAGCCAAAGTTTAGCATCCTACTAAACTTCTTGTTATTACCAATATTAGCAGTCAGTTGATTATAGGAGGAAAAAATGTTCTTTTTAAATAAAACAATCCAAGAGTCCGTGGTCAGTTTTTATTCAAAATGATCTGATAAAGTAAAATAAGTGGAATTATTACAAAGATATTAAAACCATTTTTCTTTAGCATTTTCTGACGTTTTTGTTGTTTCTAAACCAAAAAAGTCCTGCAGACAACATGTCAGAGCACCACCGTTGATATATCATTGCCCTGAAGGGCTCGGGATTTCGTAGGATATGTACGAATGTTGGTGCATTATTTTTGTAAGAAATCATACAAATCATTTGTGAGAGCAGCCTGCCTGCACAGCTAATAGAGTCTGTTTTATCAATGTAGTCAGGGATTTGTCATGCAAATCTAATAAGCAACTAAAACCACTATTAGCAAATGTTTATCTGGGGCTTGTGTATTCTCCCCCGGGTGAAGAGTGTCAGTGGTGCAGCCATCAGCCACTGTCGGGTAAACATAACACTGGAACAAACCACAGGCAAGTTTCTGCCCATCGATCTTCAGTCATTAGCTATGAGCTCATGGCGCCACTCAATGACCATCAGGACTTTCAGGGTAACTTAAGCACATAACCCAACTATTGATCCATATACATCCCTTTTTGTGTCAAACACTCTTAACAGGGGAACAAGCGGTACAGAAAATGACTGACTGACTGACACTCTTAACAGAGGGTGTCAAAAAGCTCTACAGCCATCAGAAGGATGGGTTCAAATGAAGTGCGACC
Organism: Rhadinocentrus ornatus; assembly: GCA_037177495.1. Lineage (NCBI taxonomy): Eukaryota > Metazoa > Chordata > Actinopteri > Atheriniformes > Melanotaeniidae > Rhadinocentrus > Rhadinocentrus ornatus. The sequence goes on from JBAMHW010000016.1 coordinate 29,998,650, forward strand.
TAGATATTTGATGTTTTAACTATGAATGAGAAAGAACATTGCAACACACCGTCCTGTTATTCAAATTATGTCTTAGTTGTCATTTGTTGATTTAAAAAATACAAATTAGGGGTAAATCCCTAGAATGTACTCAGTGTCCTCATGGAATTAGCAAGGATGTCATATTATTTTTCATGCATTTGCTAACTCTGCTAACAACTCAGTCCTGTTACTCATACGAAAAGTAACGGGACTGAGTATCAGTAACGGGAAAAAACTAAAACATGCAGAGCAGTGGTCCCTGAGGACCAGGATTGAGAAACAATGGTGTAAATGGACAAAATGGGCAAGGTAGAGGTGTTGGTGTGTGTAGTTGTCTGTGGCTGTGTATGGATCTTGCTGCCCTCTGTCCTGCTTGGGCTGCCCCTTAGAGGGTCATGTGGGTATAGTTTGGGGGCTGGTTGGGTTGGGGGTAGGGGTTGGAGGGGTAGGTTGACAGCATGGGTGAAGGATTGTTGGTTGGGCAGGGTTTAAGGTGTTGGTGCAGAGCAAGGGGTAAACTGTGGCGGATTGGGTCGAGGGTATGGGCCGGGAGGCATGGGTTGGATGGGAGTGGGAGAGGAGGGTAGAGTTTTAGATGTGCATGAGATAGGTGTGTTGGAGATGGGCTGGGTTAGGGGGCATTGTGGTCTCCGGGGTGCTTGCCTCAGGGTACTGGTGTCGGCACCAGCCCATGGAGGGTGGTTGGCTAGGCTGGCCCTGCCATCCCGGGTGTCAAGTGTTACGACCCCTTTTTGGCCACCAGGGGTTCAAGGGTCGAACAAAACGAGCCGGATAACTTGTATAGCAAAAAACCAAATAAAATTTTATTATTCTACCGGGTTCAAACTATCTTAAATAACAAAAGGTGTCCTATATTCGGTTTTCATCCG
>JBAMHW010000016.1:30003909-30016715 GCA_037177495.1 Rhadinocentrus ornatus
GGATGGATGGATGGATGGATGGATGGATGGATGGATGGATGGATGGATGGATGGATGGATGGATGGATGGATGGAAGAAACATCCATTACAAAAATAAATATTAACGAAACTGTCTAGGTCTAAGAAACTGTCTATTTAAGCAAAAGTTCTTGCAGCTAAATGTTAGCAGCTAAAAACTTAACAGACAAATGGAGCAACAGTGAAGTCCAGAGTTTATGGAGCTGATCTGTGATGGAGGAACTATGATTTCTTAGTGGTGTCATCAGTGCCTAATTTGTAAACCGGGAGATCCCGGAACGCAGAGGTGGGGGCGGTTCCGGCGACTTAAAAGGGGGGCTTGAAGTAACCGAACACACACACACACAAACACAAACACGGCCAAGGTATTAACCCCTTTAAGTAAATCCAAACATCACTGTGTGCATAACAGGACAACATTTATTTTAATTTCCGGACGCTGGCCTGACAAAAAAGACAAAACATGACCACCACATCAACGTTCACTGGGTGCAAAATGTAAAAAGATAAAACAAAAATAAAAACTAGGCCGAAACCGTAACATTTCTTTTATAAACAACAATAGCAATAGTATTCTTGAGACTATAAAGGGTTGTCCGTCTGAGTGAAGCTAACTGCAATCTCATAATCACTGGTGTCAGTGTAACCTGATCCTCTCCCTCCCCCCGTTTCTGTAGCCTAAAATTCACATTCCGGCTAGATCCGGCTCAAATTAAGCCCTGGTGTTATTCACGGTACAGTAAAAGGGACAAAAGAAAAACTGTTGAGCCCCCAACTTGTAGATACTTGCAGCAAGAGGCCAGTAATGATTTGACCATTGATGAGCAGCTGTTGCATATGAAAAGGCGACTTCTCCCTGGGCGGTAATTCCTGTGTCTCATACAGCTACTCATTGGGTCATTTGTTGTCCCAGACATGTGTTAGCGCTGGAAATGCTAATGGCTAGCTTCTCTTGGCTGATGACCTGGATTAGATACCCCCTCAGTGAACTATTAGGGAGGAGATGTTGACAATAGCGTTGGAGAGGCTAATGACTAGCAAGTACATTGGTCACCTGCTAATTGATCTGCTGGCCATTAGTTTTGATAGTCTGGACATTTGCATGGAGGGGCTGGCAGCCATTAGTTAGTCCCACATCACCATTGTTTCTGCAAGCTTCACCAAGTCAAGTTCACGATTACAAATGCAATCATTATTTACTTTCAATGCTGCTTTTGTGAGCTTGATCCAGAGATATTATCACAATTATTCATAAAAATGTTATTATCTGATCATGAATCATGATTTGGATCAGGACAACCACCAGAAATAGATCAATAAATATATGACTTCAGATGAAAAGCAGTTAATCCCATATGTGAACTTTGTCTGGCAGGTTTGGACATTAATACTTTGGATTTAAAAGCCTCTCTCTCTCTCTCTCTCTCTCTCTCTCTCCCTCTCTCTCTCTCTCTCTCTCTCTCTAAATAAATAAATAAATAAATAAATATGTTATTAATTTGACAATTAATTTCTGGTGACTACTCTGATTTAAACTTTAAAGCAGGAATAGGATTTGATAAAAAAAAATCAAATTCATTACAGGCTTTGTAATTAATAATATTGATTAATAAAATTTGAATCGCATACCAATACTCGCCCCAAAAAGCTTTTTTTTTTGTTTTATTTAAATGGATTTAAGTGGACAACTGAATCAAATAATGGACACAGACATTAAAATTGTAAACTCATGTTCTAGTAATGTCTGGAAAAATGCATTTAATTTAATATTAAACAGAAATAAAAACTATCCCTGGCCCAAAACTCAACAGACCCAGAGTTAAAGTGTCTTTTAACATTAACTAGCAGCTTAGGCTGTTCTCTGAGGTCTGCATGTTACAGTAGCTACTTTTAACTTTATTTTTGCCCACATTCTTTATTAATAGGCATGAATATCTGACGGGATCAGCCAGCAGCAGCTTTACGAGTTTCAATTCCAGAGGTGAACGTGTCCTGCTCTGACTGCAGCTGTGGACGGGGGAGGGGCGGAAGCTGCTTATTGAGAAGAAGTAAACGTACTTTCACATCAGTTTCCAAAAGTCTGCAATAACACCAGGAAACGTTTATCCGTCACTAGCTGCTTCATTAAAACAGAGCCTCTAGTTGGATCTAAAAACTTGCTAAATATTGCGCCAAAGTTTAAATTGGCAACACTGATTTAGCCGAGCTCTGACGTGTCTCAATTTAATCAGTGTACCAGAAATGGTGCACCAACTAATCTTCCACATTGTTTGGAATTCAAACTGCAGTAAAAGGCGTTCATCTTTTAAAATGTATATTTTTTTGGTAATTAAAGCGGTAGTGCACCCTAAAATGTGTTTTTTTGTGCTGTAATCAAAGTATTACTTAATTGTGATGAAAACCACCCATACTGTTGATAAAATTAGTCAGTTTTAAAAAAAAGTTTTTTTAAAAAGAGAGATTTTTGGATTAAAATGGTTCATAGCGCCAGGGTTTTTTTGTGATTTAGACCCGCAGTAGATCTGCTAGTTTCAGACTTCTATTCTTTCACAGAGTTTCTGATGAAATCTTCCTGCAATGAAGCAGATTTGTGCTTCTGAGGGTGCAAAAGTAACACCGGACTTTATTTTTTACCTGCTGATCCTCATCTGATGACAGACAGCAGCTCAGATCGTAGCAGCAGCAACTTCCTGCAGCTGCCGCAACCTGCCGCAAGTCTCCAGCTTTCCAGAGCTGCTGGGGCTGCTGACAGACTATCAGACTGATACGCTTCAGACCACCTGGTTTATGTGCAGCTAAGGAGATTCTGGAGGGGAAAAGTCTTCCACCTCAACGACGCTCTGTGGTGTAGCTGCTTTGTGAATCTCACTTTCCATCTTGCTAGTGGTCATTGAGCTGCCATCTATCAATCATTCCTGCTTGTGTATTTACAACTCGCTGACTCTCCGCCCCCTGATCGCCCCACACCACAGTAACAGTTATAGAAAAACCAAATAAAACTTTATTACACTACCGGGTTCAAACAATCTTAAATAACACAAGGAGTCCTGTATTCGGTATTCATCCGGCACAACGAAAGAAAATCCAAATGTAAAACAAAAAGTGTCCTCAACAGAGGTAATATTTAACAACAATCTTACCAATTTAACTTTACTACACAGAAAAATACTATTTACAATAACATACTTAACAATCAAACAGCTTCTATATACAAAACAAAGGCACTTCTACTCAACAATACTTATCTGTACGTTTAACAACTAAGGAAGCTTCTGTAAACCAAACAATTAATACACAAAACTAAGCTACAAAACACAACTCAAAAACGGGTGAGAGCGTAGATTCTCCATTTACCCCCAAACACAAAAGTGTATTTAACTAAGGGAAAACTCCACAAGCTCTTACAAAACCACTAAGGTTACTCAGACCAGCTACTACGTTCACACAACCCAGAATTGGCGAACTGTGAGCCTACAGGAACACAGCTGCCCTGAGTGTTCTCACTTCCTCCTTTTTAAAGGCCAGCAGTCTCTTTCATTGGCCGCAGAATGAGGAAGTGAAGTGACAGTCCACGAATCGCTGAAGCTCTGGTTTCGTACAGGGAGGTTCCACTCAACTCTTGACACAGGCGGTGACCAATCCCGTGGGAGGGCAGAAGAGCAGGAAGTTCCCCGTTGAATTCACAGCCAATCATCGAGAAGCAACCGAACAGCAAGATTTGCATCTCACAACCTCAGGCCACAGGCCGGGGGATGTGACATGCAGTTTCAGGCATTTTTCTAGGAGTTTTGCAAGAAGCAGGGGATGTTGGTACACTTAAAAATGAGTTAGCATTGCACATTGATGGTAAATGGTGTGTATTTGTATAGAGCTTTACTGTACCTGGAATGATACTCAAGAAGCTTTGCATTATACATCACATTCACACACTGGCGGAAGCTGCCATGCAAGGCGCTAACCACGACCCATCAGGAGCAGTTTTGGGGTTTGGTGTCTTGCTCAGGAACACCTCGACATGAGCTCGACAGGCCGACCCCTCTACCCACTGAGCCACGTCGCTCCAGCTTTTTAAAGGTTAAAGGGTTATGAATTAGCTGAGGAGCTCGTTTGTCCAGGAAGGGTTCAGAGTTCAGGGCAGGGCCACGGGGGGAGGATGGAGGGCACAGGCTACCCTTTTTGTTAGCCTCTTGGTGCCACCCCAAGTATAAAGAATTAAATTCTAACAAATATCTAGTCTAAGTTACCCCTTTCTTGGGTAAACCTCAGATGCCAAAGTACGAGTGAATGGGGCCTATAATGTCCTCGAATGCCGTTTTTCAGTTGTCAGGTGAATAGATCATGACAGAGGGAGGAAAGCATTGAACGGGTTCAGCATGAGAAGGAAAATTAATATGCTAATTCTTCATCGTGCTCCTTTTCAGACTTTATAGCCACTGGGTTTTATTAAACTATTCTTATTTATTTATTTATTTATTTATTTATTTATTTATTTATTTATTTATTTATTTATTTAAAAATACCAAATTTAGCAGCATTAAAATATATAGCTTACAGAGTTATTGCGCGTCTGACCACATGGTTTACATTTTAGGAAGAAGATGTAAAAGTCATAAAAACACCAGATGTTAAAATTGTGAAGTTAATGTTCCAGGATAGCTGAATGAACTCTGATAAAACTTGTGCTTGGCCTTAAAGTTGTTTTTTCCTACTATCAATGGAGCATCTCAAGTCATACAGGGTCATCCTAAATTACACAATTATTGATGAATAAACTGTTTCATTTACACATGATGTCTTACTTTTTGCCTGATGACCACTTTAGTCTACATCATTCATTTTAATTGTTTCACACATCATTTGCATGAACCACCCTTTCTGCAGTCTGTGCCCCTGCCCGGACCCCCATCAAAAAGTCTTTAGATCCACCCCTGCATAGCGTAGCGTTGCATGTCCCCATCAAAAGGAACCAGTTAAGACGGTTTGGGCATCTGGTCAGGATGACTTCTGAATGCCTCCAAAGGCGGGAGAAAGGACTGGGTGGCCAGACTGCAGAGATTGTGTCTCCTTACTGGCTTGGGAAAGAACTGAAAGTGGTGGCTGGGAGGATCTGGGGATCTCTGCAGGAAAGTACATGGATGAATGAAATGTGAGAGCCAGGGATTTAAACAACCTTCCAGTTGGTAGACGACTGCTTTACATTTTGGACCATAGTTACAATTCTTGTGTTCATTTTGGTTCAAACATCTGTCCTGAGCATCCATGAGCTGGTCACTGATACAGTTACAGATACATTATTGATAACCAGTTAACTCCTTCAGTCTATGTCACCAAGATCATTTCTTTTTTAGACAGTATTTATCTCATCCACAAGATGAACAGATTACAAAATTCCACAATCACCAGACTAAGAAATATGATAATCCCAGTTAAATTTAGTGTTAAAAGAAGGGTCAGTCTAAACTCATGCAACAAACATCAAGAGAACCCATTTTTGAGCATCTAAGTGTCTGCAGTGAGAATTTCTTTCAGCAGAGAGATAATTGGATGAATTTCTGAAATCTATTAGAGAAAAACACTCACTTTCATTACACGAGACTTTGACATCATTTCAAGTTCTCATTTTACACACAAAAAAAAGCGGCTAGTGCAGCGCAGTTCAACCCCTGGGCTAATCGCGGGGCCTTTTATCTGCAGCAGAAAGAGTGTCTTTTGTCAGAAACAGCACCCTGAGTCTGGAGTGCGGAGAAGGAGGAGGAGGGAGAGTTCTGGGCATTGTCTCTCAGGAGGACACTAATGGGTTTTGGTGTCATGTGTTTTTCACTCAACACTTGACACATGGAGCCGTTCTCCTTCAATCATTCCGCTTTTATGTCCATTAGGATGAGGTATGCCGAGGAAACGGCCTGATTTTTGGTCACTTAGATTGCCCAAAATGAGAATCTACTTTAAAGTCTTCCCTCCTTTTAAAACACGAGTCTTTCTTTTACATTTTCGCCTGTCAAGTTGTCCTGGAAACCTGCAGCCTGACAGTGTGCAGCATGTGATGCTGCTCTGTCTTGTGCAGCGCAAACTGCCTGCGAAGCTTGCTGTCTGGACACATAAGTAACAAGAAGCTGCTGGTTTTAATTCTCTTTTCAAGGCACTAGGCTGTCTAATGAACCCCTGAATGCCTGTGGGAAGGAGGAGGCTGCAGTATTTGGGGCAATAAAGCATATATTCTACCGGGTGAAGGGGGGATACAGAACTACAACTTCTCCTTGTCCTCACCTGGCACAGTTTAAATTATTGCTCCATCGTGGTAAAGTAGGACACTCCATACCTCCTAATCCATTAGACAATTAATTTGGGAGCTTAGAAGAGTGCAGCAGATTTCTGTTGAGCCGAGCAGTGGTCGTAGTTCTGGTAGACAGAGAGCACTCGGGGGCAGTCCCGGAAACTTGAGTAGATGATTAAGTGCATTTCTGCTCCCGAAGAGAGATTGCGTCTTGTGCCAGTGCCTGAGTCAGAGGATGGAGCATGGCTGTGGAACTTGGCAATGGTCGAGGTACATTGAGATAATGATGTACCTGTCCTCAACAATAACGCTAATCATATCTCACCTCAAGGGTTTCCTTTAAGGTCAGAACAAATTCGCTGGCATACATTAAGTCCTTGTATTGTTTTAATGAAGGTGCACGGATTCTTGCTGCTACGAACTGCACTTCCACCTCAAGAGTCCCGTGTGTATAAATGCCTCCAAATTCTCTGAGCTGAAAAACTACACTGGAATACTGGAGCAGCTCGGGAAGCTTAACATTACGAGGAAGGAGACTGTGACATGTAAGACCCCAGGCCCTTTTTTAATAAATGCGAAACCGAACAGCAATCTAGTGTCCTAAAATTATAGCCATGCGGCACATTTCCGCTCTGCACACTCAGAAGGGCAGCGGCAGCCCTCCAAATGTATGGAGCCTCTGAAAGGAGCATCTGTGTCGACGCCAGGCCCTGATGGGAGGCTTTTTTTCTTCTTTTTTTTAATAGAGGGAGCCATAGAGATATATTTATGTTTCTTCCCCCATTACCAGAGCTTTAAATAATAAAGCAAAATAAATAGCATCCATTAAAGTGATCACATTGTGCTAACTCAAATTGTGTTTATTATGCTAATGGTACATGAAATTAAGAAAAAGACCTTGATGCCAGTGGATTTAATTAATGGGCTTTGGGAAAGGCACTGAGACATAATTCATTTCTGAGTAAGTAAGTCTCATTTGCAGTTCCATGGGTCCTCATGCTGCTGATTGCCTGAGTTATTCTTGCAGATGTGCTGCTCACAGCATGTCCCTCCATTAGAAATGAACACCTCATTATATAAACTACCTAATTAAACATAATACAGCTCCGCATTGACTCATTAATGCGTAGCCTGCTTTTCTCTGAAGGAAAGAATGTGAGGGGGTGAGGGAGGGAGAGAAAAACAGAGATAGAGCAAATGAGAGATGGAGGGAGAAGAAAAGGTGCTGTGAACAGAGCAGGCGAGTCGGCTGTAGCCCCATCAGACAGAAGAGGATCTACACTCACTTCACAAATTCAAGTCTTTGTTACAAATACAATGAAAAGTGGTGAAAACGCTGGTCATGCTGCAGGTGTGCCAGAACTGCTGAGCAGTCCTTTTACTACTTTTGTGCTCATAGCTTCTTATAATTGGGTCACATTTTCAAACAACAAACACACTCCTGATCTGCTTCAGTTTTGAGATGTGTGTTGACCAACAACAACAAAAAATCCGTTCTCTGCTTTCTCTGATTTCCATGTCTCTTTTAGGTCCAGAATTCGGTTTAAATGGCAGTATTCACTACCGGGTGAGTGGTTATTTCCCTTTGTGAGGTCACAAAGGGAATAATCTCAAACTCACCTGTTTCAGCACACATTTGCTCAAACGTGAGCAAGCAAGTGAGAGAAGAGACAGATGTTTGGGCCTCTTACACAGGCTATGGGGACACACATGACCTTTAGAAAGTGAATTTTGGATTTGTGGGGCGCCTGCTCTCTGTGCGGCCCGCGCCGCAGCGCCCGGTGCCCGCCGGGCCTGCTCACCTTCTCCCTGGGCTGCTCGGTGCCCCTGACCCGTCGCACCGGGGGGCTCCGGTCTGGGGGCCCCTCTGCTCTGGGCCGAGTGGGACCCCTGCTCTTCCCGCTTTGGCTGTCCTGGACTCTCTGCTCTGTGGAGCTGCTGGGCCTTTGGGACCTCGGACCACCGTTCTCAATGTTAGGACGCTGGACAGGACAGGGTAAAAAAAAAATGAATAAATAAATAAATAAATTTTGCATAATATGGGACCTTTAAGGGTATGACTTTGCAACTGCAACTTTTTAAATGTTTGGGGAAATAAAAATATTACTGGCTGGACTTTTATAGAGGAATCTGTCTCCACCCAGATATAAAAAAAATAAATGTTTGGCTCAAATGTGGCCCACAAATGCTGTTTTGGTTTGGCCCATATTTGGGCTTGATTTACAGCGTTGACCCTCTGAGAGTTAGCTGGTCTGGATTTGAGTCATGTGTGTTGTGAATCACATGTAGAACACAAGACATTTGCCATACTCCACGTCCAGGTCATCTAATGACATCTGAGCCAGATGTGGCCAACAAATGGCTTGCCAGTGCTGTAACTGAGCCAGAAGTGCCCCGGTTAGGCCCAGATGTGGGGTAACTGAGCATTAATGACGAATACATGATTATAGCTCCCTAACAGGCCATGGTTGGTGTCTGATTCTCGTCTTCACGATGCTCCATACTTTTTCAGTAGGAGATACATGTGGACAGCAGGCAGGCCAAACACAATTCAGTTCATTTAACTTCAATACAGCTTTATTTATGCAACATCAGTTCACAACAAAATCATCATAAGACACTTTTTTTTTGCTCACAAGTATGATGTAATTCAATTGATTGTATTCTAATTTAAACCAGAAATGGGGACTTGAATCTGTGACTTGACACCCTCTGCATTAAAAGCCAGCGTGTGGAAGTGCTTCAGCTTCTCTCTGTGGCTTCATAGGGGCGGCCGATACTGCAAATTTTGTTATCAATCCAATAACATGTACATCCAGGGTACGTATCGCCGTTACCAATACGGATACTTTATGCTTGAAATTTCCCAATCATTTAATGATGTCGCCTTAATTATTGGTCATACTGTGTTTGATTATGATAATCATAAAGATTACTGTCAAATAAAATGTGTTTTATAAAGAAACTTAATGGCAGAACTGAAAATTTAAATTTAAGCTTTTTATTTGTAAACAATGTAAAAAAAAAATAACTTTGTTATCTTGTCTGTAATTGTGCTATTGTTTAAGAAAAAGAAAGTCAAGAGAGAAAATTAGCTGAACGAATGCAAAACCTACTATTGTTTGGCTCTAACTCTGTAAGAAAAATATCGATCTCATCACACTGGTATCGAACGATACGATACGAACCCTGATATCGAGAACATTGATATTTGGATCGATCCACCCAGCTCGACTTGGAAAGTCCGCTTAACTGGGGTAATTGTGAATGTCAGAGTCAGATGTGGCGACCTCAGTAAAAGTTCTGCTAGAAACATGATCAACCCATGACGGCTAGATTCTGATGCAGCTCCATGTTCTACTCTGACGTGCTGGAAACAGAAGTTGTCCTGCATTCAGTCTAGGTCAGGACATAGTAACAGGTCGGGCTATTGATCACTGTGGGCGGGCCCCATTTATTGAGTGAAGTTTGAATTTGGATTTGGCTCAGTAACTGGTAGAATTCAGCTACCATGTAAACCACCACCACTCAACAAAACAAAACACACTGTAGGCAAAAACCAACTCACCCTTCAGCTTAGCATCACTATGGGGCATTTGTTTTCCTCATCCTCGGCCTCCTTTTCTCAGGACAGTTTCCTCCACCTCTCCTTGATGCAACATCGTTTGCAATACACATGCTCTCTGTTGTGATTTGAGAGGTGCGGGGCTTGGTGACAGAGTGTGCCTGGGTCTGTGTCTGGTTGGGAGGAAGAAATAACTGTAGTATTAAGCTACAAGATAGCCTATAATGGAAAAGGAAGGGAAACTGTTTTTCTGTTGAACCTTTTATCGCCCCTAACAATTTATCGCACCACACGTCTATCGAGCTATATATATTGCTTGCAAATTATCGTCCAGCGTTTAATCCAGCTGCACACGATGCTTGAGGCAGCGGATGAGGAGGGACACACACCTGTGGTTGCTATGGTTACTGTCCTGCTAGGGCTCATCACATTGCTGGAATCATTCATGCTGCAGGAAGTGGTTGATTCGTGCAGCATGACACCTTACTGTGTTCATTTATTTGTGATATTGTTGAACCATTTCATGTATGTTGTCAGAAGGATCCGTCTACTACTACTTCATTAAAGGTTGCCAATGACTTCGTGTCAAATATCACAATAGCTTGCAGAGCATAACGTGCCATTTCATTTTTCACAAGATTTGATGATTACAAACGCGATAGATTTAATGTACTGACACATTTACAACTTCTTGTCACCGAAAGAGCACAAACTGGAACAGATTCTAAATATGATGATTTTGTTGGGATACTGGACATGGTGGTGGTGGTGATATTTGGAGATGCCACTCAACTGCTGCTGTTTGGCTCAGCCGGCCTACATAAGAGCCAGTCTACAATCCACTCGTCGCCAGATCGTTGCCTTACCTAAGTGGCACAACACCGGCCATTCAGAGATACTCTTGAGCTTGTGTGGACAGTCTGACTCCTAATGTTTTTGTTTTTTTAACCTACCATTACAGACGGTTTCATTTCCCGCTCTGGAAGATCCACCACAAGCTGTCGTCTGGTCTGCTGCCCTGCCACCACCTGTGCCACAGTTTTTTGTTACTCCTCTAAGGACTCTGGATTCACTAATTTAAACCTGTTACCGACTGTATCTGCTGTCTGCTCCTTCCTGTCTCACTTCCTGTCTTCCTGCAAATCTTAACAGATTTAGTACCGCTAGAAAATAGCTGTTAAATAAAAATGATATTTCAAAGTATACTAATTAAAATAAAAAGAGTAGTTACTGAATGGGGGGTGTGATTTGTTAATAGGGCAGGCCTTGCCTATTGGGGTCTGCCTGCATTAACCAATAGACCAAGCAGTTTTCTTCTTCGTGGTTTTTTTAACAGCAAATATGAAAAACCATGTTACGTGTTTCAACTCGGAAAGTAGCCAAGTAGTCACACAAAGAAAAAAGATGCATCAATAATCAGTTCGTCATGGCATCACAGCCATCTGAATCATAGTCAAATCAAGTCAAGTCATATCAAATCGTGATGTGCCTAAAGTAGTGAGTAAAGGTAGAGGAGCCCAGTGCATCTTGGGACGTCCCCCAGTAGCCTCAGTCTATAGCAGCAGGACAAAAGGGATGGATAAGGATCACTAAGCCAGACCTACTATAAGATTTATCAGGAAGGAAAGTTAGAAGATGATCTGAAAGGCATGAAGGTTCTGCCTCCCGTTCTACTTTTAGAACCTCTAGGAACCAACAGTAAACCTGCAGTCTGGGAATGAAGGGCTCTGATGGGAAAATCTGTAAGTGCCAATGAAACTTGATCACTAAGAGCTTTATATGTGAGAAGATTCTTAACTTCTATATTTACAGGGAGCCGATGAAGAGAAGATAAAAATAATATTCATCCGAACCCTCACTGCATCATTTTGGATCAGCTGAAAACCGAATTTGCCAACAAGCAGTTTTCTGACAGCAAACAGGACCTGAGGGGGAACACGCCAAACCATTTAAGCCCCACAACCTTCAGTCCGCATAGCGACCTCGTACATCAGACTATCAAAAGACTATTCCTCCCTACATCTATCCATGAACTCCATAAGCTTCATGTTTCTGGCATCATATACATGAATGAGCTCTTAAAGTCCATATTAACCAGTAAAATTATACTAAATTCTGCCATCACATCATACCTCAACTCTGTAATCATCAGTGGACACCTAGCAGTCATGATTTCACTTAGAGACAGTGCTGGGAATTCAACATGGAAAGAGATTTGCTCCTTTAATGTGCATCGTAATTGTTTTTGAGTTAAATTTTCATAATTTCTTTTAACAAAAACACAGTTTTGTATTTAACCGTTTTGCAAAATGATGGTATGATGATACCGAGTGGATTTAAACTTGTTACAAAACAGGATTAAGAATTTAGCTTTGCAATTATGCTGTAGTTATGCCCTTTGGTGTTTTCCCAGAGAAAAAAAAACAACAACTAATCCCTGAACTGCAGATTCTATATTAAAAGTTGCTGCATAGACATAAAAAGAAATCACAACAATTACAAAGACAGATAATTAGTCTGTGATTGCTCGATATTAGACCATTATGAACACTGCAGCCGCCACTGCTGACAACTTCACTCCACAATTGACTGTTAATATTGTTGCCTCCCTGCAAAGTGCAATACAACTAACTGTAGTTTATTCGGAGAGAGCCCAAATAACTCCAGAAAATTACAAAAGCATCCACTTAGAGCTAGACAATACAATCACATCCTGTATCTCACCTTATTCCTGCAACAATATACCTTCTGTTGTCGTTAGATTTGTCCTCTCACATCAGCTCAAGCATCAGATCAAACCAGAGTAGAAGAGGGTGTTGTCAGTAATTCTACCAACTTACATCTGTACCATCTGAAATATAACTGTAATAATAATTAAAGCCGCAAGCGGCGATGAAGGCCCGAGCACCTCTGGCGCCGCTCTGGCCTATTGTACCGCCCCGTCAGGT
>JBAMHW010000016.1:30035597-30046131 GCA_037177495.1 Rhadinocentrus ornatus
GGTAAATGCTCCACCCATGTACACTCTTATTTTCTCCCGGTTATTAGTTCTTTTTCTTTTCTTGGCTATTTTTTCCTTCGTCTCGCGGGCAAAGAGAGAATAGATGGTCCTCCATTTCAATGTAAGCTGGCAAAAAAACACCTTTAAGGTTGAATGTTAGTATCGTGACAATGTTGTGACTTTTATGCGTTTAACTGAACTACGCAGGGTGTGAAGTCTGACTGGTTACAGCGGAGACCTCCAACTACTGTCCTGCAGGTTTTGGACGTTTCCCTCCTGCAGCACACCTGATTCTAATTATTGGGTCATTAACAGACTTGTGTAGAACCTGACAACAAGCTGTTGGAGATCCATTTGATTTGAGTCCAGTGTGTTGCAGCAGGAAAACTGCAGGACAGTAGCTCACGAGGAACGGAGCTGGAGATCCTTTGGTTACCGGAAAAGTCCACGTACGGGGTCGTTTCTCTCTGAGACAAAAAAGCTTCAAAAACCCATTCAGTGAAACTCTTTTACATTTCAGCTGCATTTAAATCCTGTTTAACCTTGACTTCATCTTTCTGTTTAGTTTTGATTTGACAAACCGTAACTCTGCTTCTGTTCCAGTAAAAAGTTTCCTCTTGAGCACTGAGCAAATAGTAAAATGTGCCGGTTGAACTTATTTATCTGGCTTTTTGCTGTTGTTAATGGTACAGCATTTATCTCTCATTGTTCGAAGGACATTGATCACATTTCTCCTGTTTGATAATCTGTTTTTATTTATCATTCACTGAAGAGCTAAAATAGAGATAAAATTTATTCATGAAGACTCCATAGCCTGGCTCCAGCACATGGTGCTTAGTTTACAGGGTAAGGGTAAAATCTTAAACCCTCCAGGAGCCATGCTGCAGTCAAACTTACAGGTTGTAGAGGTATCAGCACCGGTTTGGCTCCTGCCATCCGCACCATGGGAACGTAACAGTCGAAGAAAGGTTCGATGATGATGACCTGGAGGTGAACATTACACCATAAATATGCTGAGTCACAACAAGCTTATGGAAGGACAGAAATCTGCAGAAGTCTGAGCAGCTTTATTCTTCATCCCAGTCTGAACCCTCTTAGAGAAGCTTCCCCTCATTTCTTCCCGTCGTCTTCAGGAACACTTTTCTTTCTAAAGCTCGTCCTAGGATGTTTCTGCCTTTTGTTCCGTTCTCTGTCCAGATGATCCCAAACTGCTTCAGTAATGTTGAAGTCCGGGTTCTGGGGAGGATCCATCCTCCATCAGGTCGTTGCAGGATTTGTTCCCATTTCTTCAGGACATCACTTCAGTTCCTCTTCACCTGCTGTAGATCAGTTTTTGTTTTAAGGGCACACTGCACACCATGATGGGCTATGCCAGGTTTCTAGCTAACGGCTCTTTGGGAGTCTGTAAAACTTCCATAACTTCGCTGTTTTTCATCCAGCAACTAAAGAAACGTGGAAAATGTGTGAATCTGTAACAGGTTTCTGTTAACTAAGAACCTAAAAATCCAACTTAAAACTGGTTCTTTTATAAGTTGCCTGTTATGGGCTGAAAGTACGCTGGTCCATCCTGTGACTTAGGAGTCTTTTTGTGCCTTAATGAATAATAAATGAGTGTTAACTGGTTTAATAAACAAACAGATTTTCCTCATGGCTAGCTATAAGGAATGGAAAAGGAGGAGCGAGTAATCAGCAAATGTCCAAAGAAAAACTTTAAGAAGACCCACAGGAAGCTGGAGAACTACTGATCAAGATCACTTAAAAAGATTACAAAGAAAATCCTTGGAAGTAAATTATGAAGAAATTCAGGTTTGCTGGGACTTTTTCACACAGCTGCATTTAGAAATGTTTACGAGAAGTAAAAAGAAATGTCCTGACCTCATCTCCTTCCTCCACCAGACCCTGCATGGTGCTGAATAAGGAACCGTAACCACCGACTGTGACCAGGACTTCTTTAAAAGGGTCGATCTGACGTCCATAGACCTTCCCGTATACCTGAGAAAGGGCCTTCACCAAAGATGGATGACCCTGGTCAATCAAGACAAGACCGTTTAAATCAGGGGTGTCAAACTGGAACAAGATGAGGGCCAGTCTGGTTAAATGTTAATTTAAAACTTATTAAAATGACCTTAGTGCAAATACTGAACCCGGAATTAACAGAGCCTATTAGTTATTGCCTATAAAACAACATTAATCATTAAATACATTTTTAAGTTCAAATCTGTTTTATTTATTTCTTATGGCTTTATTTGCATTTTTTTAAATTACGTCAAGCCAAAACATTTTCTACAGAACAGGCAAAAATAATTTCCTCATTGAAATATATATTCTGATGAATAATATATATACATAATCATAGCTCATAGTGAAAGTATTGGAATCGGATACAGCTGCAAACCTGTGATGCAACAATATGAAATTAGATGAGTCATTTCACGGCCGTCATAAACTCTGGTTCATATTCAACCCTCACTTATAGTTTCCCCTAAAAATGTTACAAACCCTGGAGCCTAAAGCCCGTTTCCTGTCCAGATGTTTGTATCTGTCGCGGTGCTTCGTTTTAAAAGTGTCTTCTTAGGTTGTTTTCTTTCATACAGCCTCACTGTCTCCACACTGAAGACACCGCTTTGTCCTTTACATCCACAAACATATTCTTTCTTTTCAAAGTCCACTTTTCCTTTAGGTGAGCAGCTCCATCAAGCTGCTAGAGAATGAGCGAGGTATGTCCTCGCAGCCCGTGATTGACGCACCAGCGCACTGGCAGTGCATTGTGGGTCTGTAGTACTATTGTGATGCTTGCACTAATAGTGAATATATATCGAATATATAATATATGATCGATGTGGCCCGCAGGCCTTGAGTTTGACATGTGGTAGCAAATTTATAAATAAATTTTAAAAAAACAGAAGAAGCTTGGATTCCATCTTTTAATTACAATAATCTTATTACTGTTAGTGAGGTTATTGTAACACAAGAAAAGATGTTTATATTGCATCAAATTATTGAAGAGGTTGTAAATTAAACCTTGTAACTTCAGTTTACTTAAATCCTCCAGACTCAAACTGGTAGATTTAAACTTACGAAGCCTCGGGTGTACTGGTTCATGCGGTCCACTGATGCAGCCTCTGCTAGCGCCTCCTTGACGTAAGAAGGTGGGGGGATGTCTGGATAGCCTTGGCCCAGATTAACAATGGATGGGTCGGCTGCCACTGACGTGAACGCCACCCTGTGGTGAAGGAACAAAGTCACAACATCAACAACGTAACTCCTCCTCAGACTGATCTGAGAGCTGTGCAGGGACTGCACTGAGGAAACAAAGCCAACACACTCATATGGTGACGACTAGCGATCATCTTCTCTGAAGCTTTTATTTCCACTAGTTGCCTGTAGACTCGTTTTTCTTAAAATTATTCACCTTTTACACAATTTCTTACTTGTTTGTTTCAAACTCACATAATGCTCACCAAGTTTAACTAACACTAAAATGGATTTTACAGGAATTTAAAGGTTATTCTTTAAAAACTGCACAGAGCTTGTCTTTGTTTTCGTTTCAACATAATACAGTCAAACCCATTGAAGGAGGTTTGGATTCTCCTCTTTTCTGTTTGACTGTTTGACATATAAAGAGACTCGCATGCAGCGATGTAAGCACCCATTCATAGCATAGCAGGCTGTTACACTGCAAGCCCCACTCGCCTGCTGTCCTGGAACCACCGGATGGTGTAAAACAAGAATCTGATCTGCAGTCTGTTACTTCCAGTCCTGCAGTGTCACAAAAACTCTTAACTTACCAGACGTTCTTGTCCAGTCCCTCAATTCTTTTGGCGTGTGTGTGCCGTGACATCGTTAGGTGCTGCAACACAACATATTGCATGTTAACTTTGCATAGAGAGCAAGGTAAAACCTGCATAGTGCAAAGTGCACCTGTGCATAGGCGGTGTGAGATAATCATTAACAGTGTAACGGTGCTTTTTGAGAGAAGCACAGTGCAGAAGTGGAAGAAGCATTATCTACAATGTTATGTTTAAAAACAGAGCCTGTGTACTTTGCAGCTGAGTTTATTAAACTGAGAAATGTTCAGCCTGGGCCGTACTTCCCTGTAATACCCCTTTGCACCACTAGATGGCACATGTAGTATGAGGTCTGCACTGGACCCCAGAGAAGAAGAGGACAACGTAGTCCAGCGTTGGAAGTAGCAAACACTTAAAGCAGCAGCAAACTGAGCAGAGAGATGAGCTGAACTTAGAGAAAACAAAGTAATTACAAGAATGGAAACTCCCTGCAAGTGAACATCACCTTCCCCATCATCCTTTGGTGATGCTGATCACAGCACACACTTATTAGGGGTGGGCGAGACATCAAACATGCTGGATGTATCCCGAGTTCTTCTATGTGCGATATGTTTAACGGATAAATCCCCAACATCAAGTACAAACAGTCACAGCGGTGTTTTAAGCTTTCTGTGTGCCATTTTCTTTCTTCGTAGTTTGTCTTCTCTCACTAACGGCTGACAGTCAGCTCGCTGTTCCTGTGATGGACACACACTTCTAGTGCAGGAAAACTCCTCCAGTGTTTCCACAACCAGGAATGTTTAAAATCCAGATATATTTGTCTTTTTTCCACGTGGTTGATGAGACATCATTTCTAACGTGTGCTCTGTCTGCAGGTGGGAGTGTAGCTCACCTGCGTGTGCATGACATGACGTAATGACATGCCATCGCATAAACGAGATAAACAAGATCAGGCTGCTTAGTTTTTTAATAAAAGGACAAATTATAAACCTGTTCTAGAGGAAATGTACATTTAATTACTTCTGTTGTAATCTGGTGCAAAATAAAAATAAACTGAATTATAACAATAACTGAAAATAAGAAATGTTAAATAACATTTGAGCAATGATAATAAAGAAAATTTAATTCATCTTATAGGGGTGATGGGGATGCAGATTTGGGAGTGGGGTGGGGGGCTTTTTTTTACTAGAGTCAAAATAAAATATTTTCTAAATAAAGCTTTATTGTGATTTTTCCCTCTTAACAGAGTTAACTTAAACCCCTACTAGTGTCTTCATGCACAATTACATTGACTTCAACATATACAGTGTTTTAGGGGAGATTTCAAAACATTGAGATATACATTGAGTATCATGATAAGGCCAAAAGAATTACTGTGATATTAGTTGGAGGCCATTTCACCCAGCCCTAAGCCCTGTTTGGTTTGTGTGATTTACTAAAGAGAATTAGTGGTGGGATAACATAAACCTGTTTTGCTCTGATAAGGTTAAATACATTTGTGAAAGGGCTACCGTGTTAATGCATGCTGCCATGTTCGGGTTCAAAATAAGACCAATCGTTTACACTCATAAAAGTAGCTGTGTTATCATGACCAGCCCACAGTGTCAGTAGTAAGATCTCATTATGATTGTTTCACTTCAAAGAAAGCTGTTAGGTAACAGAGCTGATTAACCGGGAACGGAAATGTCAGCCTTACATGGTAAAACACTGCCCCCTTGTGGTGACCGCTTTTTAAGAACGAAGCTGCACCTTTAAATCGTGTTTAAATAACAGAGTACATCCAGCAATAGTGAACAGATTATACGTGATGGTTAAAGTTGAGCTTTCTGGACTGGGCTTACCTGTGAAGTACAAAACCTTCGTCTGCAGGTTATGTGAGCTGAACGACATGTGACCCTTGAGCAGTTCAGGACCTGCCGTGCAATGTTCATGCTGAACAGAGAAAAATCACTCCTTAGTTTTTTTAGCGTACATTTTTGCTTCTGCCCTTCTAGATCTTTACTAGGAAAGGCTGCAAAAACTGTATATGTAGTTCTCTGTTTTTCTCTTTTTCCAATAATTAATGTAATTTGCATCTTAACTAAATCCCATTTTTACATCTATATTGGATGAGTCCCACACTGATAGGAGATCCAACAGAAGATGGCGTATGTGTGCCTTACACCTGCCCAGTATTGTTGCTATCTATCAAAATCAAGCAAGATGAGCTCCATCTGAATGAAGTGTCTGCACCCATGCAGAAATGCTGCTGACATTGCCATGATGACCTGGAACCCCCAGTATTTACAAAGATATCAAAAGCATTTCACAAAATCAAACTACTAAAAAATACACCCACTTACTCGTCGTTGGCACGTTTGTATTGTACTAATGGGTCGCATTTAACGTGTTCTGGTGATGCGCTACAGTTAGCTACAGTGCCACCGGTTTAAACACTAACCAGCTAGCTAGCCTAGCTTCAGCTAACGGTGGTAAAATATTGACAACTGAAGGTGACTGGACAGTCACCTTTCCTTTGCTATCTATGTTCCACCGTCATGGCAGCCACTGCTGTCAGTCGTTCTTTAGGATACACGTAGTATTTACAAATAACAGGCAAAGCAGCAGGTCAGCGACCACAACTTACTTGCTGGAAAGCTACAATTTGAACAGAGCTACACAGAGTTCAGTAGGAGGAGACGTCACTGGCTGGGGAATGGGGCGGTGCGTTTGCGAGAATCGGGTATTTAGCAACTTTTACCACAAAACTGTTAGTAGAGTAAGTTTTACAGTGCCACAAAATTAATGCTTGTAAGGTATCTGTATTATTTTGCCTACACCGCCTAGTTTTTAACATGTAAAGTGTGGGAGCTCTAAATAAGTTTACTTTAAGTACAAATAATACAAAAAAGATTAAACAGGACATCAACTGTGGTTCCGTACGTAGTACCCCTGAAGGCAGCATTGTGCAGGAATGGATGAACCGAGGACTGATGTGGATTTTCGGATAACCTGTTCAAATGTGCAACACAGACCGGCAACACCATATCACGTCGTACATTGCTACAGTGTTTACCTGTCTGTGCCCAGCCAGACTCTTGGCATTTAAAAGGATGTTTAATCTGGATAACGAGTGCGCGATAACGTCGCTCCCTAGCATGTTTTTTTTTTATAAATAAGAATGCCATAAAAATGACAGATTATCAGAGACAAAGATGTACAATTCATAACTGCAATAACGTGTACTTTGATACTAAAAATTTAAAGGACCAGCCGAATTTCCTGTATCTCTGAAAATATTTTTTTCCTTTTGCTGATTCTTAGCAATTCTCTGTCTAAACAGGCGGAGGCCTGTTTACACCTGAGTTCCTGCAAGGCCTGAAAATTTCTGATTCAGGAATCCTGCAGAGTGCAAGATCAACAGCATCCTGGTTTCTGACAGAGTGCTTGTATGAAAACTGCATCAAGACCACTTGCTTGTTGTTACATTACTGTCAAATCCCAGCAAACACCTCCTACTTGTGTTTTGTGCTTTCTAGCTGCTTCCATCCATGACGGAGAGATCAATATAGTTCTGGAAACATGCCAGTCAAGCTTTTGAGCAGCAGTGCAATACTTCAGTCTGAGGTCACCTATCCTGTCAGTTTCTGTGACTGTGGTTGCAGCTTACGGCTGCTTATTTATGGCCCAAAGAAACTTAGATGTGAGAATAATATCAAAATAGAGAATATAACTTTAGATGTTAATGATACCTTGTGTCAAGTCAGATTCCTGCCTCGTCTGTTTAATACACTTCTGTATTTACACTGACAAATACACACACAGGGCATAGTGAGGGTGTGCTACACTTAAAATATACACATAAACAGAGTATAAAATAACACCTTGGAGTAATTTTGGACTTTGACACACATTAAACAGGTTTCCACCTACGTAATATTTTCAAAATCTGGAGCATCCTGTCTCAGAGTAATGCAGAAAAACTAGTCCATGGATTACTTCCAGACTGGACTGCTGTAATTTCTGATTATTGTTCTGTCTCAGAAATGTTCTGAAAAGCCTCCAGCTGATCCAAAATCCTGCAGCAAGGGTTCTGATGAAAATTAGCAGCAGATATCATGTTCCTCCAATTTTAGCTCCTCTACATTGGCAAGGCAAGGCGGGTTTCATGTGCACACAGTTCAAATTGCTTTACATAAAACATTAAAAACATTCCAGCGGGGTGCGCTGGCTCCCTGTTAAATCCAGAATAGAATTTCAAATTCCTCTCCTCACATAAAAAGCTCTTAGTGACCAAGCTCCAGAGCACTTCAGCCTCAGGGCCTTTAACCCTGCTGGTATAGGCTGAGACTGCTGGGGGATGTCCCGTGTCTGACATTGTTGTCATTCATGTGTGTTTCTCTTCTTTCTCATCAGAGGCCTGTACTACGAAGCAGAATTAACTTACCCCAGATTTCTCTCTGTTATCTGGGTTGACTTACCCAGACATTCACAATCCTGATAAGCAGTACTACAAAGCTGGTTATCAACTCAGTGATTCAACCCAGGGATTTTCGTCTTGATCAGAGCATGCTCACATGAAGTGTGCAGCAACCAATCACAATCATGGAGAAACCCTGCAGCGCAGCCATAGACTGTATATAAAAGATGGACGGAGCCTCCGTGAAGTCACGCTGAAGAGCAAAAGTGAAGCTCGTTGGGCGTTCCTACCATCGCCATCTTGGCACGCCTGCTGTCGCTCCCGGAAAATACTAAAATGGGCAAAGTGGCGGAGCTGAGAGGGGGGCTGTAAGCGTGGGGGTGGATGATTGATATCTAACTTACTCTGAGCTGCATGTAGCTAAGAGCTAACTGAGCCAACTCAGATCTAACGTGAGCTAACTGGCAAATGAAAGTAGGTGGGCTAAACTTAAGGCGCACTGTTAGCTGGCTAAAAACCAAATTTGTGCTACACTCTCCCTTCTTGCCGTGGATTTTGGATGCATGTCAATCAAAAGGACACGCCCCTAATTATGTCAAATTTCAAGATTATATAACATCCAAACGGATGCGAGCACATATTCTGTTGGAATATTAATTCCTCACCATGACGTCACAAGTAGGTGTGTGTTCCATAAATTCATGGTTCTCCAGTTCTGCCATGAACATTATTATTAACCTCATTATTTGTGGAGCTAAACAGACTTAGAAACAAGTCAAGAACAAGGACAAAAACATACTTCAAAGCGACAGTGATAATCTCTTGTCCAGAACACAACCTGCTCTGGATTAAGTTACTCTGGTGATTTACCCCGGTAAGAAGTGAACCAGCTTTGTCGTACAGTAAACCCTGGGTTAACCCTGAACTTACCTGGATAAGACTAAATCCAGCTTTGTAGTACAGGCTTAGAGTTATGCTGCTTGTTGACCCCTCTTTCCTGTCCTTTCCACCCCCAACGACCCAGGCAGATGGCTGTCATTCCTGGTTCTGGCTAGAGCTGCACAATGTATAGAAAATTCTCCTTCATCATAATATTAGCCTCACGATATACATATTGCAGCAACTGCCTAAATACTGATAAATAGTAGTCCCTATTTGCATAATTTAAGGAAATGATGTGACACTGTGCCAACGGCTGCCTTGCATTCATGCTTGGTGTGCGTCAGTGGCAAATCATATGGACTCTTCCTGGATGCTCCATGTTGATGCTAACGGCTGCAGCAACAGAGCACATGGAGTGAACATTGTGATGGTGGATGAGAGGAGCGAGGAGGAAAACGTGGATGCAGGAGAACTCATGGCTAAAAAGAAGCGCTTTAACTAGGTTGGTTTATGATTGGACAACAATTAACTGGACTGTAAAAGTGCTTTGAGATGACTTTGTTGTGAATTGACACTGAAGTTAAAGCTGAATTTGATCAAAGATTTTACATTGAAATCTGCTGGATTTCACAGAAATGTGATAATAATTATCAGAAAGTTTAGAAATGTACAAACTTCTAAAAACAAGAAGTTCTGATATTTACAGCAGATTCTTATCCGGAGATGCTTGAATCCAAGAAAATCAGCTTGAAGCCTTTGTTTATATAAAGAATTTCCCCCTTGTGTTTCCAAGAAAACTTTGTTTTCTTAAGGTTGGAGCCATCTCCACGTCAGCTGCTCTAAAGCACAAACCGACAGACATAAACGTGAACGTCTCTGGATCAACATAAGAAAGATGAATAATTCTGACACCGCAGGGAGCTCGTTGGTCAGATCATGCTGGGAAAAAGTGTATTAGGTTTAAAGAAACTCCTGGGCTCCACGGTGCTTGAAGAGCTGCTCATTAAAAAAAAAAAAAAAATTTAAAGACTCAGTATTGAACATATATTTTTACCAAATTACTAACACAAGCAAGTTGAACGAGTTATAAAAGATGAGAGGCTAAACTCAGAATGAGCATTTCTTTATCACCACTGCAACCACACCGTGCTTAGTCATGACAGCATCGGCTTATTCTGACCACTTCTAGTTCGTATGTATGCAGCTTCAGTTACAATAAATATGAGGAAATTTGGGATTAATGGGACAAAACATTGGAAACAATGCAAGACAAATCATTACGCCATGACCAAACCCAAACACACAGGCTCATATCTGTCAGTTGAACTGATGCTCTGGTATTAAAATAACCTTTGAAATATCTTTATGTATAGAAATGACAAAATAATTATGTTTCATTAAAAAATACATTTCTAAATCTGGATATTAGTAAGAATAATAATAATAATATATATACATACATATA
>JBAMHW010000016.1:30046231-30063310 GCA_037177495.1 Rhadinocentrus ornatus
ATATATAAATGATGCCAGAGAAGAATGAGCGGATTGGTTGGAGTAATGGAAAGACAACAGTAACTTGTAGTTTTAGCACATTGAACTTTGAAGCAGGTGGGCTACAGCAGCAGAAGACCACACCAGGCACCACTCCCATCAGCTAAGAACAGAAAACTTGGGCTACAATTCACACAGACTCACTAAAATTGGATACTAGAAGACTGAAAAAATTTTGATAATTTCAGCAACATTCAGATGGTCAGAATTTGATGGAAACATGAAAACATAGATCTATCCTGCCTTCTATTGATGGTTAAGACTTGTGGTGTAACAGTGTGGGGGATTTTGTTTTGGCAGACTTTGGGCCCCTAAACACCATCCGAGCATCATTTAAATACAAAAGCCTACCTGAGTATAGCTACCGACCATGTCCATCCCTTTATGACCACAACATACCATTTTTAATGGCTATTTTTAACAGGAAAATGCACCATGTCACAAAGCTCAAATCATCCCAAACTGATGTTTTCAACATGGCAATGAGTTCACTGTACTGCAATAGTTTCCACAGTCACCCGATCTCAATCCAGTGTACCTTTAAGATGTAGAGATACAGAAAATTGTAAAATGCATGTGAAATGTTATTTGAATAATGTCAGTTCACGCTTGGACTATTGCAATGCCCTCTACATTGAAGTAAACCAGGCCCCTTTGCATCATCTACAACTCATGCAGAATGCAGCTGCCCCGCTCCTTCCAAAACCTGTAAACATGACCACATCACTCCTGTCCTGTACTCTCTACATTGGCTCCCAGTTCAGTTAAAAATTCAGTTAAAAATATTATTGTTTGTCCATGGCCTTGCACCTTTTTATCTATGTGACATGCTGATCCCTCACCAGCCCAGCAGAGCCCTGCGCTCCTCTGAACAACATCTGCTGTTGGTCCCAAGGTCCAGATGCAAACAGTGGGGTGATCATGTTTTTAAAGTGGCGGGGTCAAACTCTGGAACTCTCTGCCCCTGGAGCTACGCTTCATCATGGACCTGCCCCAGTTTAAGGCCAGACTGAAGACCTATTTTCAACCTCTGACACTCTGACACTCGAGAGTGGTGTCACTTGAGAAAAAAATTATATGCATAATTTGTAAGTGTACTATATTATTATTGTTTTGTATCTGCCTATTTGCTCCTGAAGTGCAACATTTTTTTGACAGTCTAGTAACCCCATTGCTGTGGTTTGTTGCTTTATCCATAGTTGAAGCACCAGTTGAAAACAGCTGGTAAACTTCCCTACTTCTGTGTTTAAACCAAAGATAGGTAGAGGAGGTGAGGTGATTCCTCCTGAGCTAAAGCTGCAGTTAAATTAAGGGTGAACTCCATTCATTTTGCACATCAGTGGTGTAGCAGACACAGGACTCTGCTGTAAACAGAAGAGCCGTGTAGTGTTTATTGCTGAAGCTTGTAGCAAAATCTGGACATTCATTGCTAAACAGGCAATTTCTTACAGCTAACTTTTTCTACTCCAACTGACTCACTCTAACTCAGACCTGCACTGTGTGCCAGATCAGCTGATGTGCTGCACATCTCTCTCTCTCTATCTCTCTCTCTCTGTAGTTCACTCTTAAAGGGACTATGCCATTCTTATAACACAACACTGGTTAGTTGCTGCAATGAGACATAACTCTCCTTCAAACAAAAATAGTAGATTGTTATAGAAGTCATCACCCAGAAATTGCACTTTTTCAAGCTAAAACATGTGTATTGTTGTTGGGTTGAAGTGTTAACTTCCCCTGAAAGCATATTTTTTTAAAGACAGTCGAGGTTTTCCGTCTGGGCTCTTTGTTCACAGAAGAACTGCCAACAAAGGTGAACTCTCGCAAACGCATGATTTTAAAATGCTCTTGGAAATTCGTCATCACAGGAATAAGCCAGCCCCTCTTCCACGCCATTGATATAATGATATACGTAAAGTCATGCTTTACTGCTGATGCAGCTAATGCTAATGCTAATGCTAACGCTAATGCTAAGGGACAAGCCTAAAAGTTTTACCCCCTGCAATGTATAACTGAGCCCCGTGTTTTCTTTTTTATAAGTGAGGTGAAGTGCTATGCCACTGGTTCAAACATAAATAGCTGAATTTCGTAGGCTGCTGCTTGGTCAGGTTTGCGCGCTATCACCAAGCTGTTAATGTTTTGGAGTTGGACGCACTGTGCATGCACTGGGCCAGCACCCCTTCTGACTCTGGTCTCCCTGTGGCCAATCAGCGCGCACCTCATTAACATTAGTCAAAAGCTTGCATGAACTCTCAAAAGACAAAGTTGTGGTATGAGCAAGCGGCAACCTCCAGCAGTGATATGTGAAGCCTATGTGGAAGTGCAAAAAATTGCAGTTCACCCCTCATCCACTAGGGACTGGCTCAAAAACAGAGCAAATCCCCATAGACTCCCATGTTAAAAAGACCAACTTCACAGCAGAAATAAACATGTTTAAAATCTAGTACAAAAATCCAATTTAGGATTTGTCATGGGGCTGGTTGGGAGGGTAAGTGATAAGTGCACTTGATCAGATAAACTGTTTTCAGCTATAGGCGGTGCAGTGGTCTGGTTGGATTTTCTCCTGCAACACCTGCATCAAATCTTCCCAAATAAGAGGCGGGGTATATCAAGCGGCCAGCTGCTACAGCTTGTTGCCAGATCATTTGTTCTACCCAGCCTGAGAACTGCTCCAAGAAACCCGCTACTGGTCGACCCCTTACCTGGCCTGCCGGATTCTTCTGCCTGCCCCAGCTTGCCCAGATCGTGAGGTTTCCGACCTACCTGCACCATGGATGGATTTCCTGATTCTACCTGCCTGTCGATCCTCCTGCCTGCCCTACGGCTCTGTGTCTGATCCTTCTTTCGTGCCCTCCTCCGTCAAGATTCTGAAACACCAAGCAGAGAACCACACACCGTGAAGACCTCTCCTCCTTTGTCCTGCCGTGCCTATCAGCCAAATAATAAATAGTTTTTTCCCTCACATTTTCTGTGGTTCGTGGTCTGCTCCCTGGGTCCGTCATCTCGCCTGCGTTATGACAGGATTAATAAGTCATGTTTACCTTAATGACAACTGTGAGGGGGGTGTGTGATTTTTTTCTAACTCATCTGTTTGGATGTCATTTAGTCTTGAAATTCAGCATAATCAGGGGCGTGTCCTTTTCATTGACAAAATTCGCAGCATAAGGGAGAGTGTAGCAAAAATGCAGTTTTTAGCCGGCTAACAGTGTGCCTTAGCTTCAGCCCACCTACCTTCATTAGCCGGTTAGCTCACGTTAGATTCGAGTTGGCTCACTTAGCCCTTAGCTACAGGCAGCTTGGAGTTTGATAGATGTCAATCATCCACCCCCACGCTCACAGCCCCCCTCTCAGCTCCGTCACTTTGCCCATTTTTTGTATGTTCTGGGAGCGACGGCAGGTGTGACGCTGCCAAAATGGCGATGGCAGGAACGCCCAAAGAGCTTCACTTTTTGCTCTTCAGAAACCTACGTGTGACACGGAGGCTCTGTCCGTCTTTTATATACTGTCTATGGGTATGAGCAAAGGGTCAGAACAAGCTCTATATTTGATTTTTTTTTTTTGTTTGTTTAATAAGTTTTCAAAAAAATTCAAAGATACTTAGAGGACCATGGATACATGAAAAGACCATGTGATGACAACTTTAAAAATAGTGTGCTGTTTTGACCAGTCGTCCACATCCCCAGTGCCTAGTAAAGTGGTCATTCATTCTCTGCTTATGACCACAGTTTAATATTTGATTGAAGCACTTTCTAAAGAAAAATACTTTTCCAACTGGAAACTTGCAAATTCCATCCTTTGAAATGCATCATTATGCTTCCAGTTATTGATATTTACTGCATTTCAAGCTTATAATTACCTTTTTATTAACATCGTAACTGGATTTTTTTCTCTTTATTGTCTTATTTTCCCACAACATATAAGCAAAGCATCTCCACAAGAAGTGATAAGAAGTGCTTAAACTGGGAATTCTTTCAACTGTTTGCCTATAAAGAGTCAGGCTAGCAGAAACTGGAAAGGGACTCTTCAGGAGCCAATCAGATTTCTGCCAGGGGCTGTGCCTCCTCGTACATCAATCCTGAATCCACTCATACTGCACCTCACCAGCAATTAAACCAACCATTCCAACAAGGCAGAGCATAACTACTGATTGGTTTGTTTGGTATGTGTTTATACACACAGTGTAATGTCCCTGTGCAACATCAGTGTAAAATTTAATGAGCTGTGAAGGAATCAGCCTGTTACATGTATTGCTCGTACACACATCGTCTGCTCTAACATCTTCCCTCTTTCAAAGTAAAAATGACTGTAGTTTGTAGACTCAGCACTGATCTTAAATTGAAGCATGAGTTAGACTTTGAGTACACCATTTGCTCTTCAGAGCTCTTTTGCTGAAATCTTATTATACTATATATTAAAACAAGAGTGATGAGATTGATAAAAGAAATATCCAAGTAATGTTTTTATTCTGTTAGTTATATGATAATATGGTAATTCATTGTACATTCATTGCATTTGGAGAAAACGGTCATTGGTCATGTCAGAGGTCAGCTACTTCGGCAGCAGATGCAAATTATTTCACATGTGATTCACAGACAGTTTACAATGGTCTGTAGCTCAGATCACTTCTATGTGATTTAACTCTGTCCACATAATGTCCACAGAGACAGAAAGGAAGCAGGATTTATTTGAATTGATTAGGTCTCTCTTTCTTTCTTCTTTTTTCCTCCCTGACCTCATCAGCCTTCCATCGCCTTAATTCCTAATTACTCAGTCATTCATTATCAGGGTCACCAGTGTACGGTTCACTTCAGTGTCAGCTGCTTCTGTCATATAGCAGCAGAATACTGGATTTATACATAGTTAAAATCTCTACTAATGCAACTTATTATTCCCTACAGCCTGGTGAGTTTTTAGAGGGAAATGGAGGATTGTGCAAAAAAGCACAAAAAATATTAAGACAATATGTGATGCTATGATACATTTACTGCTGATCAACTATTCTACCCTCTTTTCAGTGGGAAAGTATATCTGGCACTAATCCATGTCAGTCATGAATCTATTTATTTACATGAGTTTAGAAACTACTGGACCCTTAACACCACATAAAACTTGATCATATAGTACAGGCTTGGGTTGAGGAATTTATGCAGCTTCTAGTGGTCTATGTCCTGCTTAATTTATCTGTTTAACATGTGCACCCCTACTGGTTATCTACATTAAATGCAGATAATATACCATATTCAATATTTGCAGACACTAAAAACAGTATTCAGTATAATTAGGCATCATAATTAAATCTTTAAATTCAAAAGTCAAATGCCAATTGAAGCTACAGTAATGTGCAAAAGTCTTGAGCCACCCCTTATAGTGACAGAAAAGAAGTAAATAGGTGCAACTATTTATTGAAATATGAGCAAAAATTAATGGAAATTCGACACGTAAGGCAAAATAAAATCTAATGAATTCTAAACTCACTAAAAGTCAGTATTTGGTATGCTTACTTTTATTCTTTAGCACATTCCAAACCTCAGGCAAATGCTCTTGTTTCTTTAAATAGTTTTCAGGAATAGTTCTCCAGGCTTCTTGTAAAATTCTTCCAATGTTTTTTGGATGTCGGCTGCCTTTTGTTCCTCTGTCTGTGAAAGAGATCCCACACAGCTTCAATAATATTGAGGTTCAGGCTCTGGAAGGATTCATCACTTCATAAAACCAGTTGCCACTGATTCTCAGTCCAGTTCTTGGTTAATTTGCCAATTAGCCTCCCTTACATGCAGACCATTTCTTACCAGGCTTCTTTGAAGAATATGTGTAATCTGAAGGGTCAGATCCTTTTATCCACTCCACTGTCAGGTCCTGGATAGTACAATAGAAAAATTGTCCATTGCCAAGCGGTCTACTACCTGTAGAGACAACACTGGTTCAGCCCTTAAGTCAGGTGGCTTTCTTTTTGCCTTGAAGAAGAAAAAGAAGACAAAAAAAAAAAAAAAAAAGAAGAAGAAGAGACATTCCTTGGACTTGACTGAAAATAAGTACAAAATCAGCCAATGTTAGGGAAAGTTTTAACAAACTGGGAAAATTCGATGAACAAACTGGGGTAAAGCAAATAATAAAACAAAACACAATAGCCAAACATAAACTTAAAGCCTAACAGAAATCATGGAAATCAGAACAATGAAGTAAAAATAAAACAGAACCAGAAACAACAAAACCCTTGAAAATGTGTCAGTGACAGGTGGCTCAAAACCTTCGCACAGCACTTTATTTTTGCTGGTTCTGTTTCTAACTCTCAACCTCATTGGAATCTGTGAGGTGAGAAGAGGGGACAAGTGTCATAATGCTTTTTTCTTATCCTTAAGCCAAGATGCTGAGTGTTGATCAGTATTCCAGTTGATTAAGTTTTTCAGATGATCTTTTGAGCCTTGTTCAGCGTGGAGAGTGTAAGTGCTAAAGAATGAGTACTCCCCCATAAAAGTCAAGAATATTTCAGTTTCTCTCCCTCCCATTATAACACTTGAAATGCACATTCACTGAGTTGGATGTTTATTCAAGATGGGCAAAATGACACCTTGTAGCTTGATTTTCATCAGATTCTGTTAAAAATCTGAATGCCATATCAGGCCATTTCAGATCTTTGCTTGGTTTTACAACCTCTCAACGTTAGATGTGTCAAGGATGTACTTTTACCATTTTGGTGGCTGTGTGAGTGCAAATTATATTTATATTTAAGAAGTAAAAGGGCAGCATCGATTAAAAAATGGAAAACATTATTACATCATCAGTAAAATTAGGACTTTTTCCTTTCTTTTAAGTCCTCTGTTTCTCTCTCTCTCTCTCTCTCTTTTTTTCCCCCCAATTTTCTTTCCTGTACATGTTTGCCTACCAAAAAGGTAAATAATCTGATCATGTTTGCTGGCAGGCCATACATTGCCCCATAAATAGGCAAGTTTACTCAGGTAAAAAGCCAAACTCAAATAGCACTAAAGCACCCAGTCTGGTATAATCTGTTTTGTTGCTCTGACCTGATGGATCCACCACACGTGGAGAACACATAGCAACGTGGCTTCTCAGAACTCCAAAACTGCTGTCGAGTCTATTTCTCAGCTGCATGACTGTTTCACTCTCTCAAAGAGTTCTGCTTGCCTGGACTTCACACAATTTCGTCAAAAAGTTTCAAAGATTGGGTTTGATAGGGCTATCTCGCACTCCACATGGAAAAGCACCATCTAACTGACTGACTGCGGCTCTTCAAGTGCAATGCAATCCGCTCTCCGCTGTCGGAACAGCTGGCTGGCGCTCGCTTCAGTTCAGAGGAGAACCGACGGATTGTGGGGTGATTGAAGCGCGATTCTATAGAAAGAAAGAGGCAGAAAGAGAAACTGAATTCCAGCAAATTAATCACCGTCTGTTCCCGTGTGAGAGGTAAGTCAGTGGAACAGAAGGAAGGAAAGAGAGAGAGAGAGAGAGAGAGAGTTATATAAAGAATTATGTGATGATAGAGAGTGAGATGTCCAACATAATGGTTTCTTTTATTAATGTGACACACAGATTCTGCAGTATCATCCCACATGACAGCCAGTCTTGTTCTGGGGACCAGGATCCTCTTCACCGCCCTGTCTGGGGAGAATAAACTACACCAGGGCTACTCTATTTGGTCCCACGAGGGCTGCAGTACTACAGGTTTTCAATGTGTCCCTGCTACAACACACACACACTTTGGAGGGAACAGCTGTGGAACTGGTCTCAAATTTCAGGTACCTGGGCGTTCACCTCAAGAAGACCTCACTTGGAGTAACAATACTTCCTGATTGGTTAGGAAGGCTCACCAGCGCCTCTATTTGGCGGGTTGGACTTGAAGGCTGAGTCTCCCCACCACCACAGACATCAGACACCATGCAGGAGGGCAAGTTGAACAATGACCCACCCACCCTGCACACGCACGTTTCCCCTCTTCCCTCAGGAAAACAAGAAGCTTCAAAGCATCCGGTGCAGGACCACCAGACTGAAAAACAGCTTCTTTCCGACAGCTGTGAGGCCGATGAACACATGGTGCCGATTTGTTGGCTGCATCAACCGGAAGCTGGTCTCTGAACGTGCAATAACTTCTAAAACTGAACCATTACGTCACTGGACCTTAATGGAGCCTTCCAGTGATTCACTTTGCTGCCTGTATTCTGTTTACTGCTGCCTTCATCACGTGATGTTGTTATTATTGTGCTTTTTTTTTTTATCTTTCCATTGGCTGTGTTAGGGATAAGAGTGGGTGGCAGGAACCGCATAGAAACAAGAAAAGATGATAGTTTGAAAAAGGTTTAATAAAACAGGTCCGGAAAATCAGCAGTGGTGGTGCAGATGGTCTGGCGGCTGGATGTTCATGCGGTCCGATTAAGGCTGGACAGAGATGGACACAAACAAACAGGATCACTGACAAACTGTTACACCGCTGGTAAGCAGACGAACTGAAGTTGAATGAGGTCCCAGACTTTATGGTGGAGATAAGCAGGTCCAGCTGTGCCCCATAATCAGCCACAAAGGAGAGCCGGGAGGAGGGAGGAGAGGCTAAACAAAAGAAAAAACGACCACAGATCCTCTCAAATTTTATCCCGTCCTCATTAAGTACAGGCTGAAATGACAAAAACATTTGAAATAATTTGAACATGGCATACAAATATCAGTAAGTCTTCTCTGCCAAATAATGTGATAATGCACCCCTCCACGTGCTGACATTCCCTACATTATAATGACTATCGATGAGTTCCTAACTTATCAGCTATAACATGGGGATGCAAATCTCGTCCACCCTAAAATCAGTACTGCCGCTTTTATCACCCTATTTGCTTTTTTACTGACCCCCCGGAACATGTGATATGCCTAATGACAAAATAATTTCTACATCATCTGACTGGAAGACGATGCAGTGAAGTCACATCACATTTTCAAAGCTGTCACGGCTAATTTAAAACGCTGCCAAAAAACACCATTAAACTTTTTAAATGAGCTTAGTGAATAAAAATGTTTTATTCGGTGAAGTAGCTCCAAATATCCCTAAAGTACAGATCTCAAATAATGTTTTGCCATAAAAAAACAACAACAAAAACTGCCTTGATTAATGTGATACGTCTCAGAGATGACTACTGTACAAAGGGCACGAGCAGATTTCGCCTGTTTAGCTATGCGCGTTCACGCGACGGAGACGCAATACTCTGGAGACATGCTGTTCTCGGCATCACACCGGCCGAGGATCCAGGAAGGTTAGTGGGCAGAGAGGGAGGAGAACCGCGAAGAGTCGACACCTCATTGTAAGAAATCCAGCCGCGCAGATCATCCAGTCCACGAGGTAAACTTTCATTACTTGGCTCTTACTGAATGATGTTGATTTCCCGGCTTGTAAAGTAGAGCAGCGTAGTTTGTAGTTGCGTAGTTTGGAGAAGCTCACGGACTAGTTCATCCTCAGTACCGTTAGTTAACCTCTCAGACGTTTAGACGGGGACTAAATTAAGAGTGAAAGCGGAGAAAAGTCAGCAGCGTCTGCATGGAGGTCTTTATTTTCATTAATTACTTAAAGGTGGAGTTGGAGCTCCCGTACAATGACTTTGTGAAGCGTTTTTTCTCTCAGCTTGTCTGACTCAATAAACACTTTCCACGGAGCTTTTTCTAAACACGCTGCTACTGAGGGGAAAAAATCCTGCAATGCGGCTGGTTTTTTTCCATGTCGTTAATGAGACTGGTCGTTTTGTATGCCTGGGGCTGGGTGTATTCCCAACATGTCTGTTTTTAGATATCTGGGATTCAGACAAGTTTCCTGTCAGGAAGGGGCAAGGAAATGGCCTGGTCAGCTCCACTCAATGGCTGACTCATCCAGCAGGACAGTGTTTCCTCTCACAGCTTACCTGGTAATTGTAGGCTTATTTAAAGCTTATTATCCTGCAGATATGTTTTGTGGATTCCAGTTAATTTTCAGGATGCTAATAAATACAGTCCGTCTGCAGGACTCCCATACAGAATTACCCAGCAGAATTAATATTAACGTAACAGCTGGTGTGACTGTGCAGACTAGTATAAAACTATGAAAACATTCAATTATTATTTATTAAATTGTGATGTATTCAAGCATTAGTGTTAAAAAACAGCTTGTTGCCTACAGTTTGCTTTTAGTTAAGTCTTCAGTTTGACTGTTTGCACGGATGTTGTTTGTCAAAAACAAGTCAAAATAAAAATCTAGATAAATTTATTTGTTTTATGTAAACAAAAACCCAATTAAAAAAAACATTGGGACGCTTTGTCAGATGTTAATAAAAACAAGATTCCAAGTAACATAACGCCGTATTTTATTCCCAGTAGAACATATCAGAGGAGGAAACGGAGACATTTTATCAATCCATGAAAAATATGAGCTGATCGTGAATCTGATGGCAGCAACACGTCTGTAAAAAGTAGTTCCAAGGTGATGTTTAGCATTGTGTAGCATCTGAGGGCCGCTGTGGGCTAAACTCGCCAGATAATACTCCAAAGCACTTCTTTGTCAGCAGCGATACGTTCATTCTTTCCATCCACAGTTCCAGAATCAAATCCAATTAACAAATAAAACGATATTCTAACTGAGACAGACTTACTACAAAATACACGATCAACCACCAAGCTCACCCCACTTCCTCTCCATTCATTCACACCAGTGAGTTGGTACCTTTCAAACTTTGTTTGCAACACACCCACAGCAACACACCCACTACCCAGATGCTGATGCTGCGTGTCACGTGTGCCCCCTCATGAATATTCAGAACATACTAGTATGGCTCCTACATGTCTGGCCTCTAAGTATTTAACAATAATTGCTTAATCACTAACATGTCGGAGACAAACCTAGAAAAATATAATAAACAAACTCACACCAACTACTCAAAACTACTAAGTCTTAAGTAGGGCTGCTAAGATTAGTTGACAACAAAAATAGTCAACAACGAATTTACCCGTCGACTATTGTCGGCAAAAAAACCAACAAAACCCTACAGAGTGAGACGTCGTCTTTTCCCTCTATCTCTGCTGAGAGTTGTGCAAAGAAAGAAAACTACAGAGTGAGACATCGTCTTCTTTTACTATCTCTGCAGTGTTGCACATGCTCAATAAAGTCCGCCAGGGGAAAAATATGGCGGCCAACCAGGGAACAAAATGGCGGCAGAGGACGTCAGAAGTCTGAGATAACTTCACGTTAAACTTATAAAATAAATTAAACACATGTGAGATTTGTAAAGCGGACCTTACGTACCATGGAAGTACGTCTGCAATGCTCGAACATTTAAAGAGGAGGAATTGGAATTACACAACAACCTCACGCAAGATTTCAAAGCTGAAAGTGAAATAAGAGCCATTTAATAATTATAAGATACATAATCTGTTTGGTCGACTAGTCGTTTTTATAGTCGGTGACTAATCGACTATCAGAATAGTCATTAGCTGCAGCCCTAGTCAAAATAAAGAGTCTTCAACATCCATGTTAAAGAAGTCCACTCGGATGTTTACGGCTCCTCTGCTTCCTGGAGACGGCACACTTTGGTAACAGGCTTATTCAGACAGACAGTCTAAGGCCTGGTACACACATAAGGGTTTTTTTAATCTTATGAGATTTTTATGTGGTCGAGACCTCACACATGAAGATAAAGAATCAGGCATTTGACAGTTTTGATCGTACTGTGTGTGGTGGCTCCGTTACTCTAATCACAGAACAACACACACATGACGATGCTGTCCTGCAACTGATCTAAAATCTGGTCTTCCGAGCCGGACGTCTCACGTGACCAAACGTCATCTAACAAAAACGAAGAAAAACCATGGCAACAACCGGAAAACACAACACCCAGCATGGAAGAGGAGGGAATGATGGTGGTGTTGGGACCATTGTTAACAGAAAAAGCCAGAAGTAAAAAAAAACAAAACTGGAGACAGCGTAAACACGGACTTCATATCTTTCCTTGTTCCCCAGCCAGCTCGCTCTCTGATTGGCTACTTTCTGGCCCACGTCACCATCCACACAGTGACAACTCAGGAGTCGTCGGCATGAAGATATCGGTTTGTAAATATTGAACATATTTCCAATTGTCGGCTACGACCAGTTTCGGAGCAGATTATCGGGACAAATCTGCTTGTTACACCTCAGACCACATGATAATTATACAGGGAAATCTTAAAAGACTCACGATAATCGGGCGTTTGCCGTACTTGGTCGGCAAGAGGCAAAATCGGGACAAAAATAGCCAGAAAATATTTATGTGTGAACCAGGCCTAAGTTTTTATTTGAACTTGTCGCACAAGTCCTCCCTTATCAGGAACAGTTTTAACAACGCTACTGGTCAGCCATGAGGTGCGGTGCGCAAACTCATCCAAGATGATGATGATTTCTCCTGGAATAAGATTCCAACTGATGCTCTGCCATTTCTGCTGCTCCTGAAGCTGAGGCAAGTACTCCTTCAACCAGAGCTTCCACAATAGATCGGCCATACACTGTACTCCTTTCCATCGTCGACGAGCGTAAACTTCATCCCTGGAAAACACTCCTGGTGGCAATGAGGGCTTGGACTTCAGAAGAAGTAGATGATTTGGAGTCAAAGCTTCTAAAACATGAACATCAGTGGGGACCTTGGTTATGGGGCAACTGTTTATTGCTCCAGCTTCACATAAAACTGTATAACCTTCCTCTTCAAGGCTCTGGGTCTAGAACCTTCCGTACAGACTTTATCAGACGCTCCCACACTCCACCATGATGCGATCCAGCCGGGGGATTAAAAATCCACTTGATTCCCTTCTGAAGCAGTGCTGCTGATCTGAGCATGATTCCATCTGCTTACTCCTTCTCTGAGCGTTCAGCTCCGACAAAGTTGGTCCATTATCTGAACGTAGTCCAACACCTGCCCACGCCTGGGGATGAAGCTTCAGAGGCCATTGATGAAAGCATCAGTGTCTAATGGTGACCACACCTGCAGATGCACTGCTCTTGTTGCCATACAGGTAAAGATGACTCCATAGCTCCTCACCATGCTTCTGCCACACTAACCTTAAATGGACCAAAACAATCCACTTCAACACGAATAAACAGAGGTTCATCTAGACCAGAGGTCTCAAACTCAATTTACCTGGGAGCCACTGTAGGCAGAGTCTGGGTGAGGCTGGTTAGATTCCACAAAAATCCTCAGATCTCATTATTAACAGTTTTAATGATTTCTCCTGAACATGAAGTATCCCGAACATGAATGGAACACTGAATGAAAATCATGAACGGTTCTTCTGAACATGGCTTCACATGCCTACACCTTGCCGCCCGAGACTTGACAGCGCTTCTTCGCACATATCTGAGCCACATTTACCTTGAGAGAGGAAGCAGTTGAGACCCTTAATATGGCTTGAAGATGATCATCGGTAAGTCAAGGTGGAGAAGAATTTTTCACACAAATATGTGCTCCCAAAAGGCACATGGTGCGCTTGAACATTCGGGAAAGCTCAGGAAAGCTGGGGGGCAATTCTCTCAGAAATTGCCCATGCTTGTCTGCTTTTCCGCTTGCTTCCCTGAATTTGGCTTTGAGGTCAGAGTTGCTTTGCAGGTCAATGAGCTCCATTTGAAGCACAGGAGGTGAAGGGGTCTGCAAAATTTGAAATGTGGCTCTGTGCATCTTAAAGTCTGCATAACTGTGATAAAATTAAAAAACTTGAAAATAGCATCAACATACAGTATTTCTCACCACTGAATGGTGTACCGGCAATCACAAGTGCCTTGTGTCTGAGAGAGCTGGGCTTTCCATAATACAAGTTTTGTGGCAAATGCTCTCACATTGTCATAGGCAGCACTGACAAGCTGCCCCTGGCCTTGTAACTTCTTGTTCAGTACATTCAGCTCATGTGTGATGTCGACAAGAAAAGCTAAGTCCATGTGCCATTTCTGATCATTCAACTCAGGAACGGCCATCCCATCCTTCTCCATGAAGGTTTTCACTTCTTCTCTCAACTCAAAAAATCTTTTCAAGACATTTCCCTTGCTGAGCCAACGTACCTCAGTGAAATAGAGCACATCTTTATATTCTGACTTCATTTTCTCTAAAAGAGCACGGAACCTCCTGTGCTTGAAGCCCCTGGATCTGATTTGGTCGATGCATTTCACAACAACAGACATCACATTGTCACACTTAAGGCATTTTCTGGCATGCTGATGGATAATGCAGTGTAAAGCAATCCTCCACCCCCTCCTCCCCCAATTTTCTTTGAACAAGTGCCACCAGTCAATTTTTCCTCTCTGTCATCGATGGCGCTCCGTTGGTTGTTATTCCAACAAACCTGTTCCATGGCAAACAAGCATTCTCAATGGCATCACACAGCAGGCGAAGTATCTCGTGAGCAGTGGTCTGGGCATGCATTGGAATTACTGTGAGCAACTCCTTCGTAACTTCAAAATTGCTATCAACACCACGGACATAAATTGTGACCTGAGCAGTGTCAGTTATGTCTGTGCTCTCGTCAACAGCGACTGAATATGCATCGAAACACCTTGCTTTCTTCACTGCAGGCTTTGACAAAGACATTCTAAGGGTGTAACTAGATTTTGTTTTTCCACTTGGTTTCGCTCTTGTTTCACGTTTCAAACAAGTATTTAGCCAGCTAGCGACGCACGGGAATGTCTTAGGGCACAATGTAATTTCCGCTTCTACCGGTAACACCAGCTTCATGCACTCCTCCGCACTTGATGATAAACAGCCTGGTAGCAGTGGCCTTTCTTTTTGTGCTCGATCATGGCATTTGTTGATGGCAAAAATAATCAGGATGACGAGCGCAAAAAAGGTGACTGCTACCGGCTGTTGATCATCCAAGGCGCTGTTGCTACAAGTGCAGAGCGCATGAAGCCGGTGTTGCTTAGCCTAGCCCTGAATGTCAGCCACGGCGAGGAACCGCAAGCGGGAGTTGGCTCAGTGTACAATCTGTGGT
Source organism: Rhadinocentrus ornatus (assembly GCA_037177495.1). Lineage (NCBI taxonomy): Eukaryota > Metazoa > Chordata > Actinopteri > Atheriniformes > Melanotaeniidae > Rhadinocentrus > Rhadinocentrus ornatus. The sequence continues at coordinate 30,061,226 of JBAMHW010000016.1, forward strand.
CCGCTCCCCCCCCAAGCCGGACTAATATTGAACTCTCATATCAAGGTGAGGGCCACCAGATTTCATCCTGCGGGCCCCAATTGGCCCGCGGGCCAATAGGGTGCACGTCAAGCACTGCTTTTAATGCAGTGCTGTCTGAGGACCCCATGATCACCAGCATCCAGTTTGACCTTTGGACTTGTCTCTTGCGCACAGAGATTTCTCTCAATTCTCTCAATTTTTTGACCATATTATACACTGTAGGTAGTGGTATCTTCAAAGTCTCTGAAAAGTTCCACAATTTTAGGGCCAGTTTGTCTCAGATTTGTGACCCTCTGTCCATCTTTCCATCCGAGACACTTTACCTCTCTGAAATGCTCCAGTCATGTTACTGACCTGTTGCCAGTTGACCTAATTAGTTGTCAAATTTTCCTCCAGTTTCTGATTTGTACCAATCACTTTTTCAGCCTTTTGTTGCCCATGTTTAAACTTTTTACAGATGTGTTGCTGCCATCATGTATTTGTGTTATATTGGGAATAAAATATGAGTTGATGAGATTTTGATAATTTTAAGCTCTTTTGGGTCAAACATACATATATGCTTTTCATTCTGAAATAACAGCGATAGATGATTATTGTAGTAGCTGTTATCAGCCATAACAACATGACCTGCCAAACACCGAGCAGGTCTTTCTTTCTTCTTCGAGAGTGTGGTACCAGGATGTTAGTGTTAGATCCTTTGGGGCCTGTGGGTCGTGAAGTGGTTTTTTGAGGATTGGGATCTCTTCCCAATGATCCATCAGACTGATGAGGGGGCTGTTGACATATAAGGGATTGGAGGGGGGAGCTGATCTGCAGACATGTTTCTGTAAAGTTTCAAACAGCCATGTGAATGCCAGGATGCCGGTTTTCCCAGCAGAACTTTGCACTGTAGTGGCAGTGTAGGCAATTAAATCACTTTACAGCATACTTGCAAGGCATGTGAGACAGGTGTTAACTGCTGGAGAGTTGCATTGTGGGAAACTCAAATCAATGCCTGTCTTGTGGCAGCTGTATAGAAGTGTAGAGTTATATTGCTGAACTAATTTCTGTAAGACAGCAGCTGTGTTTGTAGTGCTGAGAGTGACATAAAAATGATCTTATCTTAATCAGAGTTTCCTTCCTGCAGCGTTGAATAATTCTGCAGCACATCAGAGATGAAGGGCAGTTTTCTTTATCTGCGCGTGTGCTACAGTATAAAAATACATGCAGAGCGAAGCCTGGCTGCAAAATGCACATATAGGATGAGCATTAAACATGTCCACCATGCTTAATAGAAGAATGCAGAAATATTATATGTGGAATAATCAGTCATTAATCAGAAATGGAGCAAATTCTCATTATTCAATGTATATGTATAAACTTTCCTAAAGATTTCACATATGCAATGAGGAGCAGTGCGAAGAAGTTTTTATAAAGTTGCGTTGAGATGTAGAATTAAACCAGTGAGTTTCGCCATGGCTGAAGTCTGTCTTTAGAAACGGTTAAACAGTACATTATACCACTTTCTATGCTTACTGAGAGTTGTAGCATCGCATCCCGTCATACTAAAAGTCTTTTCCCACAAGCTGTCAGGACTTTGAACAATGTTCTTTGAAATACCTCAGACATTCACCTTAATGTTATAGCTGTCTTTACTGCTTTTTTTAAATTTTTTTATTGTTTCTTAGTATTTATGCGATTTAGGATGTGTCCATGTATGCTTTTTAGGTTTGTGTTTCATGTTTTTGTCTGTTTAAATGCTGACAGTGCACCTTGAGCTTTATACTGCAAATGGCAAATAAACTGAACTGAAATGAACTGAACTGAACATGCTAGACTATTTAGCAAGACATACACATCAAAGATAAAGATTTGAATAATAAAATTGGCAGCAGCCTAAGCAGGGAAATCCAGACTTCCCTCTCCCCGGCCACATTCACCAGTTTATCCGGAGGGATCCCGAGGCGTTCCCAGGCCAGCCGAGAGATGTAGTCCATCCAGCGTGTCGTGGGTCTTCCCCGGGGCCTCTTTCCGGTGGGACGTGCTCGGAACACCTCACCAGGGAGGCGTCCAGGAGGCATCCTG
>JBAMHW010000016.1:30070033-30086091 GCA_037177495.1 Rhadinocentrus ornatus
AGGATCGCTTTATTCGTTCCTAAGATTATTTTACTCATTCCTAGGATTGCATTGCTCATTCCTAGGATTGCAATACTCATTCCTAGGATTGCTTTATTCGTTCCTAAGATTATTTTACTCATTCCCAGGATTGCTTTACTCATTCTTAGGATCACTTTACTCATTCCTAGGATCACTTTACCTATTCTTAGGATCACTTTACTCATTCCTAGTATCACTTGACTCATTCTTAGGATCACTTTACTCATTCCTAGGATCACTTTGCTCATTCTTAGGATCACTTTACTCATTCCTAGGATCACTTTGCTCATTCTTAGGATCACTTTATTCATTGTTAGGATCAGTTGATTAATTGTTAGGATCACTTTACTCATTCTTAGGATCACTTTACTCATTCCTAGAATCACTTTACTCATTCTTAGGATCACTTTACTCATTCTTAGGATCACTTTACTCATTCTTAGGATCACTTTACTCATTCCTAGGCTTGCTTTACTTATTCCTTGGATTGCTTTTCTCATTCCTAGGATTGCATTACTTATTCCTAGGATTGCATTACTTATTCCTCGGATTGCTTTACTCATTCCTATGATTGCTTTACTTATTCCTTGGATTGCTTTTCTCATTCCTAGGATTACTTTACTTATTCTTAGATGAATTGAGCTGCTAACCTCTGGTTATCACTGAAAGTAATGTGGTATTCTTCTACATTTTCTACAGTGTTCCTGATGAATTTACTCTGACACAGTAAAACATATCTTGATTCTGACACTTCTGTAATATTGTCACGTCTCAACTTTCTGTTGTGGAGACCAAGATTATATGAAAATAGGCCAAATTTAAAGGTTGTCCAAATAAGGTTAAACACAAGTAATCAGACTTGAAGTAGTGAATAAAATACCAGAAACATCTTCCATTAAAACATTAAAAGGCAAAGATATTCATTGCATTTACCTAACATATGTATTTCCAGTTTAACAGGTTATGCAGTTCAACTACAAAACATTATTTTATTCAACAGAAGCTACATGTTCAACATAAGATGATGTAACAGATAACGAGTTTGCTTTTTTTGAGTGAGACTTTGAGTGGGGAGTAGAGACAGTAGAAAATATAGCTTAAATATAAAAGCAGCTGCTGTATTTTGTTGTGTTTTTTTCTTTTATAATGGCTAGAATAATTGAATTCAGCAGTGAAGGGCCATATGTCCTCTAATGGAACATTACTGCTCTGCCCTCCGCCTTGGCAACAGCTCAAAAACACTAATTCTGTGCTTTTACAACCTGGCCAGTGTGCAGCAAAGGAAGCATTCACCCTATCAGAAGTTTAGCTGTGGAAACACCCAGACCCTTTCTGTCAACACAAGATTCCTTTAAACTCCCGTGGCCTGCTCTTTGACTTCTCTGTGTGAGGAATGGGCACAGTTTTTGGCCACCATAAGCACTCGAAGTGGACATGCTCTGGATAAGACCAAAACACTTAGAGAAAAAATAACTATTAACAGGATATTTATCAGGTTTGGAGCAGCCATTGTTTCCTGCTTTCATCATAACAGTCTGGACATGATCTAAGAGTTGCTAATTGAGTACACAATTAATTCTGCAGCTCAGTTTACATCATAGGTCAGAGCTGTATCAACACAGTTTGTGTAATTATTTGTTATTATACTGCCTGACAAGGCGATCCCTTCACAGTCAGCTCCACAGAGAGCTCAAAATACACAACGTTGTTAACTTTTTTACAGTTTGCATTTGTGCACTTCTTTAGTTTTAAACTAACGTGCTGGGTATCTGAGCTTCAAAAATTTAAACAAACTGCAGAAAAACGCCTCCAATTAAGGGTCTGGTCTGCCACCAGTGGTTTAAAACGCTCCCATTTCCTGTTGTTAGCATTGCAGTCAAGCAGCTACTTTTCATTATTTGTGTTTAAAGTAAACGACATGAACATTTTTTGTTTACTGATTCTGACTCATGGCTACCTTTCTGCACATTTATCTGCTCTCACGAACCCAGGTTGCAGGGGATAAACTGACAAGTTTGGGTAACTTCTTCTGAAATCTGAGTCAGAGGATTACAATAAACTTCCTTAATAAACATAGATGTTTTTTATCTGTATTTTTTGTCTCATTCATGCATCAGCGTGGCAGTAACATTTGTTTGCGTATTGGCCTCAGAATGTAACATCGAGTTAAACTTTAAAACAAATGACACCCACTGATTTTGCACGCTATTGAATATCAGGAACTATCTCGCACTTTGAGTATATTTAATTCTTTTATCATCACTGCACAAAATATAGGACCCAGACACTGACCAAACTAATGGTGTGTAATTACATGTCCTGAGCGATCCCCAACCCTGCTACCCAAGGCCCACTATCCTGCAGGTATTAGATGTCTCCCTGCTGCAACACACCTGATTCAAATTAAATGGATCTTTGACAAACTCTGCACAAGTCTGCTACTGAGCCATACATTTGATTCATGTGTGTTGAAGCAGGGAAAATTCTGCAGGAAAATGAGCCTTGAGGACTGGAGTTGGGGATCTCTGTGATACACAACATGATATAATTGAGTGTTTCCACAAAGGAAAATCTGGAGAATCTGCATACACTCGTGTTTAGTTTTAAGAGATTGTCTTAAGAACTTCTTGGACATTAGACCATCTTTTACTGGACCGGATCCAGAATCTTTTCTTGCTCTTTGCAAAGGAACATGATCTTCTTAAAATTTGTAACAATTTCCATCCGTTTAGGGCAACGTTGAAGGTCATTGCCATCTCGGTTTCGGAGCTTGTGCTGCTTTCCGCCCCCTGCTAGGGCACACACCTCTGTGATGACCTTATCAAAGAGTGATTTGTTATTACACAAATAATATAATTAAGAGTGACACTTATTACAAAATTGAGTCCTTCTAGTGAAGAAGGTGCACATGGCAGATATGATAGGAATGTGTCCTGCATTCAACATGGCACCTATCATTTGTACCCCTCCAGACTGGGTGGCTGCAAAGGCTCGCTCTCTGTTTCATCCCTCACGCTGATGCTGACGATGCTGATGCAGCTACCACCCCATCCACCAGTAGGCTCCAGGCAGAATTTCAATCGTCACTCAAATAACAAATCAAAGAAACATTTTAACAGGGAGTAACGGGATCAAAGCAGGGACACCGTCTGACTGAAATAATAACCTTCTCGTACCGATGGACGCGTACGACATTAATACTGTCCTATTTTTAGTTGTTGGGGTGCTCATTTATCAACCATGCTAACACAGATTTGTGTGTATCTAGTGAATGAGAACATTTCTACACAAAGTATTGAATTTACCTTTTTGTACTTATACTTAAAATAAATATAATCTGAGCTCTGAGCTGCTGATGCACAGAATCTGGTGGTAAAGCTGGGAAACAGGTTAGTACAAGTCACTGCTGGTGTCACAGCAGGAAGTCTCAGCATCCATAAATGTCCTTATCTCTTCAAAATAATAATTATTGAATGATACTGAACATATAATGGTTATATTCCAGCAGATGAGGCACCAGAAAAATAATGTTAAAAACAGGAAAAAGCCACAATGTATTACAGTAAAATAATTTTTACATGAAATATTTTCTTTGTTTTATTTCTGCTTTTAATGATCAAAGAAAGACGTATAGGAACAGTTAAAGTGCATATATAGATGCTGGTGGCCATACTGGTGAATGTTACACTGATTTGCTTGGACACTGATGTGAAATTGGAGACAGAGTAGACATTTCCCAACCATCTCTGGGCTGGATTACACCATCTTTATTAGATGCTGTAATATCTCTGTGTCTAGAGTCTATTCTGCTCCCATGGACACATCAACACCAGCTGAAGTCTAACAGGAAAGACCAGCAGTGATGCTGGGAATGTTCTCTGTCCTCCAGGTGCAGATGTGTCTCATCCGTATCCCATGACAACGTTTGTTTTGTTAATGAGTTTGATATCAAACCATTATTTCTGATAGTGATCATTGCTTACATCATTAATCACTAACAGTGCTCCTTTCTCTCTGCAGCATATAATCTGTTCTATTTTTTATTTGTTATTTAAATCATTTTTACACTATAAACGGGAGCGTTATTTATCTCCTGCACTTTCATAAATGTGCATTAATATATTTTATTTTCATTTGTGTAAAGTGCTTTGCGTCGTCTCATGATGAAATGCACCTTATAAATAAATATTAACATACTGGCAGCAAGACTTTTTTCCTTTTGCCCCTCTCAGTTTCTCTGGAAAGGAAACACAATAAATCTCAGTGTGAGTTGTAAAGGGATGTGTTGTTACTAAATATGGTTAACTGAGGGTATTTCTCAATGCAAAGGTCCATGGACAGACAGGAGCTTGATGCTTTGGAACCAGTGTTGTGTTTGGCCGGCATCTCAGTTTTAGTCTTCAGGACAAAAATGCTTATTAGTTTTAGTCACATTTTAGTAATTTCTAAGTTTGATAGTTTTAGTCCAGTTTTAGTCGACGAAAACTCAAAAGGTTTTTTGTCAAATAAAACAAAATTATTAGTCTTTTAATTAATTTAGGTCAAGAGGAATCAAGGCTGACAGGTTATAACAAGTATTGTAATTCATAAAACAAGTTCACCTTAATGCTTCTGCATAATAACCAGATCCTTTACCAGACTGATGCTTTAGCGGAGACTTTCCCATCAACAGGGAAGCAACGCTGCCGTGCTGTACTTCACTGCTGTTGAGCAGAACCTTTTATTTCTATATTTCAGCTTTTTTCATGAACTGATGCCTTACTTCATCATGCAAACATGTCACACAAGAAAATAGTTTGGTTATTTTCATCAATAATTAGAAAATGAAAAGAAATGGTTTCATTAATTAATTTATTTTTTTTATTTAAAGGATGGTTTTAGACTTAGAAGGTTTCCCAACCAGCAGCAGATACTTTCTGATCTGCATTGTACAGATGAAGAGCTAACTGTGGAATCAATTACTCCAAAAAAAGCAAACAGCAACAACAACCTGACTTTACTAACTGTGGCTTTATTTCTGATAATTTTCTGAAGTGTAATACTCCCCCCTGAACACACACATGCCCAGAATATGAGCAGTGGATGAGGAACACATGCTAAACTTGACTTCGTCTGCCAGTGAAATTATGATGGATTATAATTAAATATGTCCATATATCGTGTCCTCGCTTCCGACCACCAAACCCCTTCGTTGACGCTGCCGCCATGATTCATCTATCTATGAATGAATAAACTGCTTCTGTGTGTGCGCACTGCACCTCAGGTGGTGGGCGTGGCCAAGGTGCAGCAGCATTGCTACCTTCACATTTTTATAGAGTTTTTCTTAATACTTACACACATTCAAAATGTTAATAATAGGATAAAGTTTAAAGCATTTTCTACAAAATGTTGATAAATAAGGGTCCAGGATATTAAAGCTGTTACTGTCTACAGATCCAACAATAATCTTCTTAGATACTGTTGACTGTCCAGTTTAAATGTCGCAGTGTGCTTTGTTTACAGCAACCAAAAAGCTGATTGTTAGATCATACAGAGTTTCTCAAATAAAATCACTTAGCAGCAGAGAGGGGTGCAAAGACTTTATAACTAAGTTTAGTGGAAAACAGTGAATATAGAATGATCTAGATAAGCTCAAATAATCTAGATTAAAATGATAATTGTGGCTAGCTTTTTGCTGATAACAAGCTAATTTAAAAAAAAATCAAAGTAAAAGAGTTCTGTGTATTTGTGTTGCTTCCTGTGCTGGTAAGACAGATGATAGATAATATGTAAGCTTCTGTTTCAATAATGGCCGACTGATGATTAAGATAGAGATGCAGCTCTGGAGAGTTATCAGAGGCTCTAGATGTTCATTTTGATACATTTCAGATTGAATCAGAAAATCCGTTCTGCCCATTTTCATTTATATAATAGACGAGGCTCCATTTTTATTGCTGCAGGGCATATAAGTCTGAATGTGGCATTATCACCTAATACATACATGTATCTCCTAAATACTTGGGAAAACCTTCTGCCAGATAATGAGCATTTTTATCCAGGACATAAATTAAAATATTAAAGGAATAACCAACATTAAAGTGATGTAACGGATAAAAAACAAAACAGCTGATTTGCTATCATTTTCTTTCTTTTTCAAAAAGGCAGAACGCCTCAAGAAATCAAAGATTTTGTAAAACTAAGGACATTTTTAAAAAAATGTTCTCAACATCAAAATATACAAAGATAAATGTTGATGGAAACAGAGTGACGACTGCATCTGATTTAATGGGGAAGGCACATGTGATAAATGTGATGATCATTATTGCAAAATGTGAAGAAAAAATTGGGGTTATGAGAATGTCAACAATAGTCTAATAAGAATTTCACAGAGAGATAATACTTATGGCTTATATAAATTATTTACGTATTCAAATTAAATTAATCTCAATCGCTTCTTTTCTAGTTGCCTAATGACTCATTCACTGGAGTCAGGTGTGTTAAAGCAGAGAAACATCTAAAACTTGCAGGACAGTGACCCTCGAGGATCAGAGTTGGTGGTCCCTGCTTTAGGCTTTAACCTTTATGATGGATTAGTTCTCTCCTAAGATGTCAGTTTCTTCATGCATTCATACATTGAAATTAAGGCTCAGTATAATGTGAGTTATGTCCTGTTGCCTGAGCCGACATGTTAGCTCTGCCACCATTAAAACTAGTTACTGTATCTGTCTGGTCATTTTGATAATCTTCCTGTTCTCCTTTCTTACCTTTCGTTGCAGGTAATGCAAGATAAAATAATATGCCTTCCTCGGAGAACATCATTGCCTCCAGACAACATCAGTCAAGTGGAGATGAAGTCACTCTTTCCTCTCCAGTCCAATACCTCAGCTGTGAAAGAAATGTCTGGCCTTAAAACTTATCTGGATATTCAGCAATACAGCTTCATCAATCAGATGTGTTACGAAAAGGCTCTGCATTGGTATGCCAAGTACTTTCCTTATTTGGTTCTCATACACACTCTGGTTTTTATGGTGTGTAGTAACTTCTGGTTCAAATTTCCTGGCTCCAGCTCGAAAATCGAGCATTTTATCTCAATGCTGGGCAAGTGCTTCGACTCTCCCTGGACCACACGAGCTTTGTCTGAGGTGTCTGGAGAAAATCCAGAGGAGAAGGATGATAAAAAGACCGGGGCATCTCTGTCCAATGTTGCCGTGTCTGATGGAGAAGGCAGTCTGGAGAAAACACAGTCCCTCCGCTCGATCCCAGAGAAGATTGTCGTTGAAAAGACATCAGCAAGTGTTCTTGATAAAAAAGAGGGTGAACAAGCTAAAGCACTTTTTGAAAAAGTGAAGAAGTTTCGACTGCACGTTGAGGAGGGAGATATCCTCTACATTATGTACGTTCGCCAGACTGTGTTCAAAGTGCTAAAATTCCTCGTGATCATTGCCTATAACAGCTCTCTGGTGAATAAAGTGCGGAACAGAGTACATTGTGAAGTTGACATCCAGGACATGACTGGCTATAAAGACTTCATGTGTAATCATACCATGGCTCATCTGTTTTCTAAGCTGTCTTACTGCTACTTGTGTTTGGTGGCCGTCTATGGACTAACTAACCTTTATACCTCCTACTGGCTGTTTTACCGCTCCCTCAAGGAATATTCGTTTGAGTATGTGCGTCAGGAAACGGGCATCAGTGACATCCCAGATGTCAAAAATGACTTTGCCTTCATGTTGCACATGATTGATCAGTACGACCCGCTGTATTCCAAGCGATTTGCAGTTTTTCTCTCAGAAGTTAGTGAGAATAAGCTGAAACAGCTCAATCTTAACCATGAATGGACTGCAGACAAATTGCGCCAAAGACTCCAGATAAACACAAATAACAGACTTGAGCTTCAGCTCTTCATGCTCCCTGGTTTGCCCGACACTGTCTTCGAGTTGACGGAGTTGCAGTCGCTCAAGCTAGAGATTATCAACAATGTCACCATCTCTGCCTCAATCTCTCAGCTGGTGGATCTTCAGGAACTATCTCTTTACCAGTGCTCTTTAAAGCTGCACACAACTGCCACGTCCTTCCTCAAAGAAAACCTGAAAGTGCTTCGTGTAAAGTTCGATGATAACAGGGAACTTCCAAACTGGCTGTACAGTCTGCGCAACTTAGAGGAACTCCATCTTACAGGGTCACTGAGTCCCGATGCCTCCAGGAACATAGTTCTGGAGTCTTTGCGGGAGCTGAAGTGCCTAAAAACTCTCTCCCTTAAGAGCAATTTGACCAAGATACTCCAGCCGATTGTCGAAGTGTCAAGCCATCTGCAGCGCCTCTACTTACACAATGACGGCACTAAACTCGTGATGCTCAATAACTTGAAAAAGATGACCAATCTGATTGAGTTGGAGCTAGTTCATTGTGATCTGGAACGTATTCCACATGCCATCTTCAGCCTGACAAATCTGCAAGAGCTTGACCTGAAAGAGAATAACCTTCGCTCTATCGAGGAGATCATCAGCTTTCAGCATCTTCGAAAGCTCATTTGTCTCAAACTTTGGTACAACGGCATCATGTACATCCCCGAGCATATCAAAAAGCTCAGCAGCCTGGAGCGCCTCTACTTCAGCCACAACAAGATCGAGATACTGCCTTCGCACCTGTTCCTTTGCACCAAGCTGCGCTACCTGGATCTCTCCAACAACGATATCCGCTTTATCCCTCCAGAAATTGGAGTCCTTCAGAGTCTGCAGTATTTCTCCGTCACTTGTAACAAGATTGAAAACCTCCCAGATGAGCTGTTCTTTTGCAAAAAGCTCAAAACGCTGAAGCTGGGCAAGAACTCTCTGTCTATACTCTCACCAAAAATTTCCTACCTATCTCTGCTGACCTACCTGGAGCTCAAAGGCAACCATTTTGAGCTCCTGCCACAAGAGCTCGGCTGCTGTCGTGCTTTGAAGCGCTGCAGCCTTATAGTGGAGGACACACTATTTGAAACTCTGCCTTCAGATGTCAGGGACCAAATGAAGGCTGAGTGAAGTGCCTAAGGGTAGCCACAGTGCCTACTGTTTGTCCTATTTGTCAGTTCAGAGCATTTCTTTGCGATGAAGCCATTAGAATTCCAACATTACTTTTTTCCTCTCATTTTCCTAAATGGCAGACATTCAATATTATCAAGCCACAAAAACTTTGTAAATGAGTAGTTTAGCATTTTGGGAAAATACCATCCCTTTTTTTCTTACTTAAAGTTTCAGGGAAAGATTCATATTAATCTCATATCTGCACATTTAATATTAAGGCTCATTTATGCTGTATAGTAAATACACATACACATGCTGGTGTGTCCTCTAGGTTTTTGGCATTAGGGTGGCAATGGGGGTGGGGGGTTATTGTCAGACAGCGGCTGCTGTCAAATTGGTGGGGGTGGGCGGAGAATAGGGAGAGAGGATAAAACTAACTTGGCCTGCTTGGGAGGGCAGGGGTTACAGTTGGAGGTCTGATATAATGGTTGAGGAAACAATGTCGTCTTCTGCATTCTTTATATGTGATTTTGTACGTAGCCAGTCGTGGTGAACCGAGCAGTACCACCATAAACTGGGTGTCAGTGTTGATAACATGCAACCAGAAAAGAACAAAGAAGAAGCCATTTACATTATCATGATCTCCTCCACTGTATTCATGTTACTGTTGTCTGAAACTGACATCTGGACTCAGGTCATCTCTGAATGCTGCACTGCCCTCTAGTGGATGTTTTGCCTAACAACCACGCCAACACGTGGGCAGTGATGTCTGACCTTTGAAACAGACATACTTATTTACATACATACATAAGGGAGCATAAATGAGTGTATTCAGTCAACACAGGATGGAGCAAGGCGAACTCTTTCCCTTTGCAGTCTTTTAGCTAAGCTAGCTGTGCTCTGGCTTCTTACAGAGTATGACATTGGTCTTCTCCATCTTCATCAGACACCTCCTTCCAACCGCATTTATTTTCATTAACAAATTAAATTTAATCTGAAAACTCTTTCATTACACCAAATGCAGACCCGTAACCTTAAATTGTAGTATTTCTGTATATATTTTATGTTGAGTTTGAGAAACTGTCACATGAACCAGCGCAGGGAAAACAAAGGATGTATCTTATGCAATTAATTGTAATAACTTGGCTTAACGATTCTGTTGTAAAAACATCATTAAGTGCATTAAACTTTAAGAATGATAATACCGATGTCTTCTTTTGGCCTACTCTAGTGGTTTACCCTAAGAAACAGTATTTTCATCTGGCCGATCAGGAAACGACATCACAAAAATCTAAGAAAAACATTGAATCAGATGTTTCTTTTTTTTCTGTCAGCATATTTCAGCTGGGTTTTTAGAATAAATACAATATCATTTCTCACAATTAAGGAATCGGGATCTCACAAATTATTAAATATATTTACTTGAAAGTGTGTTTTGTACATGATAAACAGAAATGTAGTTCTTTCCATGAAACTGAGGGCAACTAATCACAGTGGTGTCATGTCTGAATGGACTTCCTTTTGATTGATTTTGTGATGACAATCTTACCAAGTTGGACATCATAAACAAGTTTGAAGTTTTTCAGGTACTTTATTAGACAGACATGAACAGCAGGCGTGAGTTCATTTGGCTTCATTAAACAGCACCAAATTTTCCTTCTCTGAGGTTTTACCTTTGATAATTATCTGCAGATTCTGCCATGTTTCCTTTAATCAATGAAAGATGAGACCTTTATTACTGTCAGGATACCAGGACCTTTAGTAAGCACAGGTCTTTATTTATGATGCTCAATACTGTTGATAGGACATCTACGATGTCTCATTTTGATACACAAGCACCATCGACAACCCTGAGTCCCGCTGACCGATGTTTAACTCCACAACATAAACGTTAAACACAGCATGATTATTTCATTGAACGGATGATATATATTTTTTTAAATGCTTATTTTATGCATTTATGCATACTTGCCGTTTCTGCAAGTATGTCAAGGCTTTGACCCATGATTGGACAATCCAACTCTTCACACACCCAGTTTGAATGGTTTACAGGTTTACAGGTGGTGGTGGCTTGTTTGTAGATGGAGTTTGATGATGCTAGTCCAGCTTTTCACAGGTTACAGTGACACTACGCCCTCTCTGCCTGACCTGTGTTGAGTGTTGGCCATTTTAATAAAATTTCAGTTATTACCAGGGCTTAATTTGAGCCGGATCCAGCAGGAGCGCGTTCCCGCACCTCCAACGTTGGATCCGGAACCTATTTTATTGGATGCGCCACCTGTATGTATATATATACACAGAAATGTTACGGTTTGGGCCTAGTTTTTATTTTGTTTTATCTTTACCTCCTGCTTTACAAATTAAGCACTGGTTATTACCCCCGCCAAGGCAAAGGTTATGTTTATGTGGCATCTGTCTGTGTGACTTTTAGCAACGGAACTCAAAAAGTAATAGACGGATTTTGATTAAATTTTCAGGAAATCTCTGAAATGGAATAAGGAGCAACTGATTAGATTTTGGGTGTGATCCGGAATCACTGCCTGGATCCAGGAAACTTTTTTTAAGACTAGAACCATCAACAAGCCAATACCCCCTAGAACTGCCAGAGGAGGTCATTTTGACATGGTGCCAACGCAGCATAGTGTGGCGTTTACAGAGGCCAAATTTTTAATCTTTGAATCTTTATTATACGGACGTAGACACAGCTTCAGTAAATAAATAATTGACTAGCATGTGAGATTACTTCAGACTTGTATTTTTAGAAAATGTCAAATATTTACTAGCTTACAATATTCACTTATCAGCTAACATAGTAAAACTGTATTCATTCTTTAATGTATTTATATTTTTTTATTATTTGAGGGGGAACAATTTAAAAAAATAATTAGCTAAAGTAAGGAAATTGATGTCAGTTAATATTGATTTGTTGTATCGCACGTCGACAGCTCAGTGTGACTATGTACATATGCAATGTCCCTGTCAAACAATTCAAATAAATAGATAATTAATCATCATTCATTCTGGTATTAATGCAGCTCCAGTAGAAGACCCAATGATTCAGTGCAGCCATGTCCAAAACGTTATAAAACAAGCCATCTTTTAGTTGCAGCTCTAGATGAAGGCTGCCTCCACATCTTGTCAAGGACTTCTACTCCTAACGTGGTCCGTTTTTAGCAAGAGGAGCCGATCATACCTCCCCGTCTGAGTCTGATTTGTTGGAGCATAACCTAATCTTATTCTGCATTCATTCTTCTGCTTTTGTTATTTATTTACTTATTTTCGGTGACGTTAGTTTGTCTGTCTGTTAGCAACATGACTCAGAAAGTTATTGACAGATTTTTATTAAATTTCCAGGAAATGTCAGAAATAGAATAAAGAAACAAGTAATTACATTTTGGGGGTGATCCGGATTCAGGATTTTATTTTATATTATTGTTTTAAGGATTCTTTATAACTGGGAGATAGAAGCTAATGGCAAAATTATCCCCAACTCCTCAGATAATGCTGTTAGGCTTGTAGGGATTTTTCTCAGTGACTGTATGGCTTGGCTGAATTTCTGATTTTTAGCCACACTTACTTTACTGCTAAATACACTGCAGATGGTGAATACTACACGTCATGGAGCGCTCTGCACTATTCTCAGGGATTGTTGACATTAAGACACTTTAACTGACAATGAATGAAAATGGAGAAAGGCCTGTTGAGTGAAAGCAAAGGCTCATAGTAAAGTTTTAAGTTTTCTAAGTAATAATAATAAATTTAGGCAGGTTGCCAGTCTGTAATGTTTTACAACAAGCAGCCACTGTGATTTCACACTAAATTCAGGGTTTGAACTTTGACGACGGTTCCTAATTGACACTTAAATGGAGCCAGCATTTCTCTGTGCTGTGGTGGTTTAAGCTCCTGTGGTGAAATAAGTGGGGGGAAACTCTTTCTCCTGCCTGCTGCAGCAGTGCAGATCGTCTCTGACGGATCAATGTATATGATGATCATCAGGCTGTGAATCCTTCCGGGCCGGATGCACCTCCAGCAGCCGTGTCAGAGGCAGAGGACCCGACCATCTGAAACGAGGAGGGGGTAGTCAGCTAAGCTGCTTACAGCACAACAGAAAGGCCTGCGGTGGAAGTGTTGCGAAAAAAGACCGTATGACTACAGAGAACATGGCATGTAAGAGGAGAGCTTGTTCGGAACAGCTGGCTTCCCCCTAACTGGATCAAACCAGCTGAAGGTGCGTATTTAACCGTTATATCACAGTGGGGGTCCTCATCTCCGTTGTCCAAGGTGTGGAAATGTGACAACAATGCAGTGGCTCGGTGTTGTTGGCAAAGCTAATTGGCGATGGGAATTAGCGTGGCTGGGCGGATTGTTAAATAGAAACCAGTAGATGTCCTGGTTAATGAGGGCAAGCTGTATGTTTTCTGATTGGAACACAGGTTTTGGTGCTACCGCTCATAAGCTCCACCTCTTGTTCTGCGTACATGGATGCGTCTTGTTGCTGGAGCCGGCCTCATCCAGCTCTGGAGCCGCTTTGGTAAAAAGTGATCCTTCATGCCACCAACGCATGCTAAACACGCTTTTCTGTATTATACACATTGCATTGTATTATATGCGGTTAACATGCCATGGCTCCACGCTCCCGCGGCAGTGCGTTTGCATGGTCAGATTATGGCAAAAGGTGGTTTCATTTGGGGAGATGCAGAGAAAAAAACATAATGCACAGAAAATATGTGGTTCAGGTTTAAGTTTCAGCAGGTCCTGGTTCATTTTTGCATTTCCACATCATTCAACAGTTTCTCTGAGCAAGAATGCTGCCATGTTGCAAAATATTTTCCTCCGGCTGACAGAATTAACGTGCTAATGCAGATTATGCTGTAAAATGAACACATTTATTTTTAAAGGTGTAATCACCTGGGCTTTTCACGTATCCACTGTCTTCTAAGTGTCTTTAGATGCGTTTTTGAAAACTTATTTAACAAAACAAAATCAAACATAGAGCTTGTTCTAACCCTTGATGACTGCTTTAAGTACTAAACGACAACGTTGTTACTCATGCCATTTTAAGTGGCAGAGGCAGAAAATTTTCACTGAGGTGGCCAGGATGGATGTGTGATTATTTTTGGGTTGCTACTACAGGTAAGTTGGTGTGTAAAGCATAACGTGGCTGCAAAGTCACAATGCATCCAAGAAGTAAAAGTTACTAAGTGCCGTTTCTTAGCATCTATGGCTCCAGAAATGTGCATTATAAATGTCTGTGCGCCAGCAGACAAGTCAGGAACGCCGAGTTATAGTTCGGAAGGGACTTGAACACCAGGGACTTGAACCCAAGTTCTCCAGACCCAGACCACCTCTGTAACCACAAGGCTTCCACTTCTGCAAATATTTAGGTTCCACTAAGATTAACCCTGCACCTCTACAGTATTTGGAAAGCGGATAATGGTGGAAGATAAAATAATATTTGGTAAATACACAAATACATCATTTATGTTTTCTGATCATAGTCTAATCAATCTATACACAGAACTATTAAACACAGCGTCTCCCCCCGATATCATAGCGTATCTGTAACTATCTGCAGAGGTGATTCTAGAGTCTCCTGGGGCCCTAGGCAACATTTCACAGGGGCTCCTTCAACCAGCGTTCATCACCCTTTTATGATGTTATTTTATATTATTAGCAATCACATTTTTATTATCTTTATAGGCTTTATTGCTGATAGATTTAATTCCTCATACCACTATTTTTCTACTTTATTATTTTCAGTTTCCATTTA
This sequence comes from Rhadinocentrus ornatus, assembly GCA_037177495.1. NCBI lineage: Eukaryota > Metazoa > Chordata > Actinopteri > Atheriniformes > Melanotaeniidae > Rhadinocentrus > Rhadinocentrus ornatus. The sequence goes on from JBAMHW010000016.1 coordinate 30,084,809, forward strand.
ATTAAACAGGAAAAAAAACTATGTGCTGAGGCCTTTATTATAACTTCCGGATTACAATGACAACATACAGGACATAAATGAATAAATGCATTTTTCACAACCAAAAAACCAACTGGACACAAGAGAAATAGAATATAAACACCACCTGCAGACAACATACAACTTACTCTTATAAAGTTTAGAAGTGCATTTTCTAAATCTCTTGCCAACAAATTCTAACTTAACGTTGTCATCTTGACAGTTTAACTGCACACTGCTTTAATTTGATAACTAAAGAAAGAGTATTGTCCAAGATATGTTTTTATTTTCACCTTCACGGCAGCCAGAAGCTCAACATGAGAACAGACTGAGCAGCTCTGAGCTAAATGAACAATTCTGCAGAGAAAAGTCATCACTTTCGCATTCCTGCTGATGCAAGGTTAAATGGATAGTTTTATTGAACAGCTCATCGAGGTGGTGAGAAAGTACGAAAATGTATATCATACATGCAACATTTAAAGACACGGACACTGCCTCGGGTTTAATTCCGCGCTGCCACGGACAAAGTTTGTCAATAAATATGAAGTAACCTGATCAATGTATGAAATATTTCACATACACATATGAATATTTCACATACACTGTACTTTGTGAACTATTTATTTTCTCATCATTGATTTTTTGTGTTGTGAAAAAAATATGTCCCCACCCCATCCTGCTTCAGGATAGGCTCTGCGACCCTGCACTGGAATATGTGGGTATGGACAGTGGAGGGACGGGACTGTTTAGGTCCATCTATTATCTACTGCTTAGTCCATTATAGGTCGCTGGTAAGCTGGAGTCTATCCCACCTATCCCACAAAATGATTAATATGGCGCCAGTAGACCAGGTTAGCATTTAGCTAATTTTGAGATCACAGCAGTGTCATAGATGGTTTATAAGGATACTAAATTAAGCATGGGGTGTCTTGTCTTTCTTCAACTTTCCTTTATTTTTACGGCTGTCAACTCTGTGACTTTACATCCAGTCAAACTGGCCCCTCACTGCCCCTAATTAGTTACTTTACTATTGCAGCTTGTAAACACATAGCGTTTCTTAGGACATGCACAAACAACTTTTTAAATAAAAGCAAAATACACAAGGCAACCACAAATAACATGTACGCATGGAATTAAAAACAAGTTTATTATCCTGTTGCCTTAGGCTGAATCCCATTTCTAATGCTTAGCCCTCCCCCTCTTTTTTTCACGTTCATGTTAGGGGAAGGGCTATCTCGATTTTTTTTTTTTTTTTTTGGGGGGGG
>JBAMHW010000016.1:30109261-30132774 GCA_037177495.1 Rhadinocentrus ornatus
AACAACAACAACAATAATAATAATAATAATAATAATAATAATAATAATAATAATAATAATAATAATAATAAATATAATAAATTAGGCCAAGGAATTTGGGAGAAATTTGGACAAAAACAAATGCCAAATATTAGCACGCAATTTACATTTTATTGACCTTTATTAGGGTTAAGATATGTTAAATAATTACGTGAAACAGGTTTAAAACATCACATAATGTCAAATAGCTTCACCTACAAATTGCAGCCATATATCGGGATATTTTATCGTTATTATTAAGAATGGTTTAAGAAAATTATAAAGAAATTGACTCTATTCTGTGATGAACTAAAGTTTATATAAAAAACTGGAGAAACAGTGACACAGAATGACATTTTCCAGGTAAAAATAAGTTATAATTGCATGTGTGGGGTTTGATTTAAGGTTTGGAGACAGCTAGATAGCATTGCATGGATTAGTAGTTTTACATTTTTTTAAAAGTGACATAATAATAAAAATAATAATAACCAAACAGGATTAGCAGCAGCTCTAATTATTGATGCGATCTACTTCTACAGTGACAGAGTTGAAGAATTGTAAATTTTACCCAAATATGCCTCATTATCACTTTATTGATGTACCCTCTGCTGACTTTCAATTATTCATCAGCCACTCAAAAAACTGTTTGCTCTGCCTCAATTTATGCTTGGTATCAAAACAGAAATCATATCCCTGCTGCAGCCGTAATCTTGGTTAATCAGCATCATTTAATGCACTTAGCAGCTGTGTTTCAAATTCAAATGAAACACTTGTGCTAAAGCGATCGCCGCCTGCCCCAGTTCTCATCGATGGTGGGTTTGTCAAAATGATGCAATTGGTCATTACTTCACATCAGAAGCCTTGGAGACATGATTCTGCCTGACAGTTGGATTCTAGCTTTGACAGCCTCAAACTTGTTGAGTTTTCTCTAAATACTTGCCATTGCAATGAGTTAAACATCCCCCGGAGGCACCGCAGAGTTTTCCTTTTGAACAAACACCCGAGGGACGCCAAGCTGGGACTGCACAAGGAACTGGAGGTCTTACGAAGAGGGCTGTTTGGGTTTATCTAATGGTACAATGGGTAATTTCTTCTGCCACTGTAGAGGGAGGAGGGGGGAGGAAAGAGAGGGATGAAAAGAGAGACGGGAGTATGTTTAAGAGAGAATCTTTATCTGGGCTTAATTTCCCATGCTCAAGCAGAGTGGAGGATTTTTCTGCTGTACAGATCTCTTTTGTCAGATCCTACCTACCCATGGAAGACCCAGGGGCACTCTAAGAACATACACATCACCTGGATTTGCCTTCCAGCCCAATTCTCCCCAGCGATTGCACCCTCTCCCCGCTGGCTTCTTTGTGTAGCAGAGATGAGCGAGCATTTTGGAAATCAAATCTCAGTTTGTCGGAGTAAAACTGGAGCAGGCTTCAATTTGAATGGATTTATTTCTACATAATTGTTTTGAGCACATAGAGGCACAAAGCCCTCTCCTTCTTTGCTTTGCCAAGTTGTGATGAAAAACGAGGCTGATTGGGAGACACTGCAAGAGTCTCCTCGGCTCTACCCAGACTCCACACTGGAAGTGACTACTGACATGTACTGAGATACAGGCTAAAAAATAATGAAATGATTGCTAACCATATCTCCTATTTGTTTAAAAATCTCCCAACAGCCTGAAAGGCCCGAGCCCGGGAACAGAGCGAGGCCGGTCTCTGAAGGCCGCGCCACTTAGCAAAGGGAGAACTCAGGCAGGTACAATAGTCATCATTGTCAAAAAGGGAGTGCAGAACACTGCTGGGACAAAGGAAGGTGCTAGCAAAAACATGAGGTGAGTGGAACAGGCTGAGGTGGAGAAGGAAGGGGTGGTAGTTGGGAGGGGCTGGGGTTGAAAAGAGTCCCAAAGCTCCTTGCCAGTGATGACCAGAGTGTCCATCAGCGAGGTCTCACGGGTGCCCATGGAAACAGCAGGGCTGGCAGAACTAAAAAACACCCACCCTGGGAAAGTGCTTTTTCTCCCGCCAGACGGCGAGTGATAGATTGGGCCGGCCGAAGAGAAAAATAGAGGGAGGGGGTCTAGTGGGGGGACGTTAGCAAGGTCTGTCAGAAAAACACTTCCACTTTACTCCTAGAATGCACTAAAATATTTAAGAGTGGGATATTTATTTCATTATTCCACACATCGGATGTGAGAATAGACAAACGCACAGACGGAGGCGTGCAACAAAAGGTCTGAAGTCAGACGGTCAGAGTCAAGACAAAGAAAAACCTGGATGAATATCAGTCGGAAGTTAACGACGATTAATCACTAGATAGACAACTGTGGGCCTCGGAAAGTTGGGTTTATCTCCACAGTGGCCACGTTGAGGTTTTCTTCCTGAATGATGGAAATACTTCTGCTAAGCGGCATGCAGCAACCACACCTGCCAACCTCAGGAGTCAACAGTATTGATTAAAATGCCGCATCCTCTCAAATCCATCCCCATTTCCTTTGAAGGCAAAAATCATCCTTGATGTCTGCCAACGGCTTACTTACTTAGGGATTTCTTCCTCTCCATCTAGGTTGAATTAATTAATACACGCTTTTCTTAAATTAGCCCTCTGAGGAGCTATAACTCAAATTCCTGTATTTATGGAAGTAATAGGTTGGAAAAAAATGCTAAACTGAAATAATTATGCAGTCCAACACTTTGCTTTGAGAATAAACTGCAAGAAACTTGATGAAATATGAATGTGCATCGGGTGCAAAGATAGTTAAATATTTACAATCCTGTGTTAGTCCACAACCCCAGTAAAGATGCTAGGCAGTTGCAATAATTGCTTTATTACAAAACTTTGCGTTTGATTCGTTGACTCACAGGGTGTTATACAAGTTCAGAGCGTCTTCCCTTTTTAAAATTTACACCCATTAAAAAAATATATTTCTGGAACTACCAGCACATGCCCTACAATTCTGTATATGTCCCATTTTACTGTTTAATGCTACCGAGCAGGTAGTTGCATCCTAAGCATCGGCCCATATTGCAGTTTAGAAAGGGCACAGTGCAGGGAGATGGTGAGGGAGCCCCCTGAGGGACTGATCTTATATCAGGAGACTGTGTATTTCTCTGCTAAAGAGGCTATTCAAACCCACCAATGCTTGAATTATTAAAGACACTGTATGTTTTTCAAAGCCTTGATTTAGCTTTTTAAGGGGTGGGATATATGCTGTGTTGCTTGTGGTGTGGCTAGAGGTTGGGGATAGCTGGGAAGGGGAGTTATGTGGTTGTGGGCTATCAGAAGCAGGATTGTTTCTGTTTTCACCCCTCCTACCACTGGCCTCGTCTGCTAAAATGGCCTTTTACTTTCTAAGCATGCTTTTACTGCCTTTGAAGAGTTATTTTTGTTGATGAAAAAGATACTCCGCCTCGGTTAAAGCAAACCCCGGCTATTCACAAGGTTGTTTAATACTTTCCCCTCAGTTTGGCTTATAAATTTATCATCAGTAAAGCATACCAGTGGTCTCATGCTTTCGTACGGGCTTCCAGCTAAGTGGCTAAGGTTGAGTGAGTGAGGGAGTAAGTGAACAATGGACAGAAAGAGAGACAGACCAAAAAACCAGATCAGGAAAATAAAGTGAAAGGTCGATCCTGTTCTGGAGTGGAGGAGTGTGCACTTGAGGTTTTAAGACGTTAAAAGTCTCAAATTGGCTTTATCGATGGCTCTCTTGATTCCTAGATACAGTACAGAGGCCTCACTTGTTAACAACTTGTATGTTAATGACTTGTATTAGAACTGATCAATCTACTTTGGATGCAAGCGTTTCCCATCGCTTTGAAGTGAACACATTGATTGGTGAGAATATAACAGAATTAAACAATCGGTCCTGCTCAGTGCTCAGTGGAGCTGACTGTTCTAGGATGTCTGCTTTCCCTCTATTAATAGATCACAAAAGCTCATTGCTATTAGAACAAAGACCAAATTTGGCTTCTCCTTCAATGTATAGAATAGTATTGTTGTAGAGAGTGCTTTGACAACCACACATTACAGCATAGACATTTATACCCTGGCAGAATAGAAACGGTTTCTCTTAAGGAACTGGGCTGCAGCATTAATGGTGTTGCAGATAAACAAGTTCCCAAATACTGACCAATCCTACAGAATGATGGATTAGCTGCAGTGATTGCTTTATATCTAAAATTCTCTTAAGAGTACCCAAGGACTACAACTACAGGAACTAAGGATAACCAAATGTAAGGTGTAGTCAAGGTTATGGTTAGCCACCTGATCTTGTCAACTAAGCAACACTAAGAGGATGAGGGGTCACACTTCACTTTATTTTCATTATCAATTCAACTGGTTTGACTCGTACTTCTCAGCCTCTTGATCAGGTCTAGGCAACACCATTTCCTGGTTAGGTTGAGTCTCAGCTAGTTCTCAGCTAGGTTAAGTAATCAAAACTACTTGATTAAGGTCAGGAAACATTTATGGTATTAGCTTAAACGCATTCTTTTACAAACTAATGTTGGTAAACTTTTCTGGTCAGCCTGATTCCTAAAGCTATCGGCACACTCACATCCACTGCTGTGATAACTGTGGTCACAGTAGAGACATGAGAAATAAAACATCTTTGCATTAATAATTCGGATCACCAAGTGGAAATATTTACAAATTCAAAAAGCTCAAAAGAAAGGTAAGTTTATTGTTTTAGGGTCTGGTATGTGGAGCTTGATGTTTACTGTCTGGTCTCCCTTTCGCTTCATTCTTACATTTTCCTGTACAAAATCAGAGCTGTTCCAAGATATATTGGTAAGACTTTACAATAAGGGTCCCTTAATTAACGTTAGTTAGTGCATTATTAAGCATTAATTAATTGTTGAACAATATAATATTTACTGATATTATGAATTACTTAGTGTTAGTTTGCATATTACTTAATGCATCAATAAGCAGATAATTAATGTTTACAAATCAACCTTACTTAATGCAATATTGTGTTAACAAAAGTTGAATTATATAATTATTTGTCATTATGTATGCATTACTCAGCAATAATTACCACGTCAGTTAACATGTTAGTATGTCCTTAAAAATTTATTAAGTAATCGTTTACTAATGGTGTAGATTTTTAGTGAATAAGTATTAACTAACAGCTAACTAATACATTTACTGATCATTCCTTTGTATGGTGCACATTACCTGGATTAGCACTAATAAACAATTGTTAATGTCATAAGCTATCATTTACAAATGTTGTGCAGTGTATGTCATCAGGTAAATATATATATATATCTCCACATTTTCATGCTGTGGCTACTTGAAAAACCAGCTAACAGCATTGCTAGCCCCTTGTTTAAATGAAACTGAATCATGTAGCACTAGCTTAGCCAGTGCTAAGTAACATGAAAACTGAAGTTCCCTTTAAGCATTTTTATAGTTATTTTTCAGCTCCAATATGAAAATCTTGATGAACTGACTTGATGTGTAGTTTCTATAAATACACTAACTGAAAACTAAACATGACCTGGTTTCCCCACATTAGCTTAAAACGAATCTAGAGCTAGCACATGGTTAGATCAACACTGCTACATAGCTTCACGCTAACATCAGGTTAATGGGCTTATATAATATAAGTAGTTGACTGGCAAAGGGACTAAATCTGTTCTGGAAATGTGCAGCCACATGTCAATATATTTACAAGATGACTAATTAACTAACTACTTTATAATTGACTTCAAACTTGTGATCCATGCAGGTCAGGAAAGATGTCTTTGTTTTTCAACAGTGACCTGTTAATCACTGGAGGTGGTGCCTGGGCTGCCCAATCAGATTTCAGAGGTGGTCAGTGCTACCCAGGCCACCCCTCTAGCTCCGGCCCTGCAGCAACTGAATGTTCAGGAGTCACCTGCAGAAAATAATACAATCTGTAGTTTAATAAAGCCTTTAGTTTTACGAACCATTTCATTATCTTTCAGCTAATTATGTTGACATGGTAGCTTATTTTATATAAACCTGCATATAGCCTGCACTGGTCTTATGTGTTAGCACTGGGGAAATAATAACGGCTGGAAACTGTTTATTATGGTATTCCAGGTAGAATATTGTTGGTGTGTTGCCCACCGAACAGATGTCTCCTCTGAATTAGTTACCTCTGCATCATCCCTGAATACCAAATCAGGAAAAACACACAAGTCGTATCCAGTTCTGATTTATTCATCCAGTCCTATGCTCATACCTAGACAACAGCATGCAAATCAGTTGCATCTGTTACTCATTCATGATATATAGAATATAGAAGTATCCCAGTTTGATGCTTTATTGATTTGTCTTCTGCAAGGTTATCATAGATATAATAAAAAAAGATACAGCCTTGAGTTAAAGGTGCTGCTGCCGTTTCTGACACCACTGCACTGGTGGGATTGAAACGATGTAAGGAAATCTCTCTGCTTCTACACAAAAACACTGGTTGCAGTTGTATTGCAGTGGCATGACGCGGCGCTCTATTCAATCACAGTTACATCATTTCCTCTCTTAAAGTGAGAGGGTTTTAAAAACAAGTGGGTGTCATGATATCACTCCCTAATCCTCTCCCTCCTCCTGTAGCCCACCCCAGGGCCCAGCCTTTTTTTTTTATTGATAGTGGAATGCTTGACAAAGCAGGGTAATTAAAGCAATAGTGCTGGCTGGGTTTCATTGATAAAGATTGGAGCCGATGAACCTCTCTGTGGTGTGTCAGCGGCAGAGAGCTCCCGTCCCCTGGATCCCTCGTTCGCCTTTCATCTCCCCCACTCAGCCATGAAAAATTCATCCAAGACCTCCAGAAATATTTATTGTAAAATCTTTGGGAGAAGAGGTAGCACTAAAAAATTCATGGCCTTATTCCCCTCCAACAGCTGTGGACCCCTTAATTAATTTGATTGCTCACATTACACAATAAATTCATTTATACAATATTTATCTGTCCTTTTCCTCAACTTGGTTTAATCAAACAGACACATAAGCTTGTCTTGTTTTGACTGATATGTTTCTATTTCTATTTCCAAGGAGCATTTTGTTTGGTTAGGCTGTGAAGTTTCATCATTGCAAACGAAGATAAAACCCAATATATACACATCTGAGACCAGTATTGAAATTAATTTTAGAAACATTTCCAAAACAACATGGCAAGTCCCTGAAATAAAGAAAGTATTGGAAGTAGTGGAAGCAAAAGAAAACAAAAACATAAAATGTATGATGTTATTAACTTTTTAATTGCACATAGGATTGATCTTGTGGTCTGCACCCATGCAAGCTAAATGTTAGTCTTTGCTAGTCCACCTTGTTAAACTAAAAGGCCAAAAGTAGCAGACATTATACCTGCTAAAATGTTTGTATTTCTTCTGACATAATTGCAAAACTGAAGACTATGTAGACATTATTGATTACTTCGTAATTATTTGCATGCATGCTTGCATGCTTACATCTAGCGCAAAACTCAAGGCGCAACTAGGGTTCATGAAAATTTCTAGCTCAGTATCATATAAAAATGCCTTAGAAATATTGGTTTTTGATGAAAAACATGTTAGTTGTATAATAAAGGCAGATTTATACTTGCGCGGCGTCTGCGTGCAGCGGGCTATGGCGTAGCTGACGCTGATGAGTTTGTGTTTGCACTTGAGCGTTGTTTTGGTGTCACGTTGCAGTTTCTCTTCCTAACCTGAAGGTGGCAGCAGGGGTGGTATCGGCCGGTTAACTCACCAGATCGGAGTTCTTTTGATGATTAACTTCAGTTCGGTAGGTATTTTCTGTTTTAAAACAGCAATGGCCTCCAGTATGGTTCAGTGTCTTTATTAGTTTGTGAAAGAAAATGAATGCAGTGGTGCACGTCAGGTCTGGAAGAGGTGCACGTCGAGCCTTGGCAGAGCTGCGCAGAGCCCACGGGAGTGACGCGGACGCAGACGACGCTCAAGCATAAATCCGCCTTAAGAGCTGTTTGTTTTTTGTAATGCTGGGAAGAAACTTAACACATTGTCAACATTTAAAAAAGCTAAAAAAAATTAACACATGTTAATAAATTCTTAAATTAGGTGTTGAAGATAAATTAGTAAAAAAAATTAAATAAAAAATAGAAAAAGCAGAAAAGGGAACAAATACGGGTAAAGGCAAGGCCAAACTAAAATGGTTCCAAACTAGACTCGAATCCCCATCTGCTGGATAAAAACCCTAAGAATTACCGGACACCGCTGGTTTAATGGACGCAATGATGAAGCAAAATGCTTATTCGATTATCTAAATATAATGAAAGGATTCTTTGACAGCCTGATAGATGAATCACGATAATATCCATCAGGACTTTTTTATACATTCCCCTAAGGTGGGAATAGTTTTGTATTGTGTGATATTTGTTTTTCTTTTTTCCTTAAAGCTGGAACTAAATCAGTTAGATTGTTGTTTATAGCTAAATGCAGAGAGCTGCATTTCTTTTTAGAACTCAAGTGTATTATCAACACTAATTAAATGCAGATATACATGCTGCAGAAGATTCTTTTCATTTGGCATTTAAGACCTCCCGTCTCTTGTCTCATAAAATATTAGCTTCAACCAAACACTTGAAGTGATTCTAAAGTCTAATTATTCTTTTGCTTATTGAAGATCCAGCATTTTGTTTCTGAGATCCGAATACTGACATTCGCCACAAACGAAAAAGCTATGCCTCAAGATTAGATTTGTCATTTTTTCTGTGAATTCATGTGAGCAGCAACCAATCTGAAGGAAGCCATGACAGCCAGTAACAGCTAGTAACAGCTCCATGTGACAGGTGTCTTCCTCTGGTATGTAATCACGGTGTGAGGACCCATGCTGTGCAAAACAGACAACAACAGTTTTTATAATGATGGAATATCCACAGCATGAAGACTTAAAACGAGGACTCTTGAGAACGCTTCAGATGCAATTGCATTTTTAAGTCAAAAGCAGCAATGAGAGAAGTGCACCCAGGTAATAACACTGCTTTCAGGAGGAGATGAGACATAATATGGGCTATCTGAAAATTCATTACCTGTGGACCCGGGTATTCAGTCTTGCTGCCCGCTGAGACTTGGTACTGGTCCAGTCCTTCACCAGATGTAAGCCTAAGGGGAGTGCTGAGTTAGGGTTAATAGCTTTAGCATGGTATCATGTTCTACTCTGTTCAAGTCCACCTTTTCATGCTGCAAAGAGGGCTTGGAGGTCAGCAGTGACATTAGTCACAACCTTATTCTTCATTAGCCTTGCTAATTACAGGAGATCTCTGCAGGGATGGCAGCTCATACCTGAGACAAGTCGTGTGCTCTTTCTACCTCCTGTCTCTACTTTCTGCCACCATGGGCCCTGCCATATGCCAAGCTACACCGTGCTTCAGTAAAAGAGGCACTTGACTCGGTGCTTCTGCACCCAGTATGCCAAGTCAGCACACATCCACATACAAGATCACACACTGATCCACAGCCTGACATGAAGCCCTACAATGTTGCACGCTGACAAGCTCTATTTTCTGCTATGAGAGAGCTCTCTTACAGGTCCTTTGCAATGTTATCGATGGAAGGGTGGCCTGTGACATTGCCTTTGGCCCCTGTTGCCTATTGTTGTTAAGTGAAAGACAGCTCCTCCATGGCTGGCGGAGCTCTGAGGAGCTCGCTGCCTGCTGGGTGAGGTGTCAGAGTGATGATTGCTTTCTGACCTTGTCTGGCTCTCCATTACATCCATAATGAAACTTGCAATTCCTCTACAGCAGCCTTTAAATGGTAAAAGGTGCCACACTATGTCTTTGCCTTTGATTTCACATGGTTGCTGGCATTTGATCCTTAATGCATTTCCTCTTTTTGTGACCATTCACCTCTGGAACCCGCCATCATGGCATAGCCGTTGGACACCTTTCATTCATCTGTACCCTACCTGTAGTTCTTTGATTAGTCTCCAAATACAAGTTGAAGAGACTTTTAAGGCCACCTCATCTCTTAGGTCATCTCTTAGGGTCTGTGACCCTAACATGGAAAACTAACCTTAACATTTCAAAGAATTCCTCTCCAACTATTAAAAGACAAAAGAAATGTCACTTGGTGGTGGTGTTAGGTACACAAAATCAACATTTCCAGTAAATAAAATTTGGACTTTTGAATCAAATTCTGAGACTAGTAATGACTCACCACGTTTAATCCTGTAGGGGGACAGTTTTGACATTTCTGTCTCTAACTTCGAGCTCTTTAAACCCAGTGTGTTCAAACAACTATGCAAACTAGCGTCAAGTGTCTGCTAATAAATAGCATGGAAACTGCCTGTGCAGCACAAACAGAAAATGTATGGCTTGATCTCAAACACAAAGAATGAAATGTTACAACTGACCCCAGCTTCGGGGTGAAATGTAACATTATCAAATGAGGCCCAAACTTTTAAACAAAAAGGCTGTGGTCCTACAGCAAAGAAGTTTAAGATGCACTACGTAAATTTCCATCCAATTTCTGGAGCTGTCGTTGCCCAGCAGCGTCCAGAGGATACGACATCACACTTTGCAACTTTTTCATCGAGGACGTCACATGCTAGCAAACGGATATAAACACATCGGCTGTTTTTGAACGTGCGCCGTGGCAAGAAAACACAGGAAGACATTATCGGGGGAAGAGAGGAAAAGAAAGAGCGAAAGGGACTAAACAGGCACAACATATAGGTTTTTTCTGTTTCCATGTCTTAATACAGTAATAACATATATAGAATACAATATGCAACAGGCTTTTTCTGCTGCTGAAGAGAGCTCACAGTACAGACGCGATATAAGATGGATTAAGGCCATTACGAACCGGGACCGTTGCGAATAAACAACACAATATTGCGAATAATTCGGAGGAGAAGTTTCAAAGTTTTTGTCTATGCACACCAAGTGCGATACAAAATTCCGAATAAATTATGAAGATTTTCAGAAAGTGGGAAAAACAAACATGGAGTCCACATCAGGCAACGACGATATTGTGCTGATGCTGCCAAAAAAAACTCCGAAAGAAAATATTCTGGGTAGGTGTTTAAAGGCCTTTAGCCGTTAATGGGGAGGCGCTTCACTAGAAACATTACAAAAGTTCTGTCGTGAGTCTTAAAACACACTAACATCTTAATCAATGACATCTGTTTGGTTAGTTTAAGTAAAATGCAGGTGAAAGCAAACTAGATCAAATGTGTGAATATTTTCTGATTTCCCCACAAATAAAGTCCCCCAGACAATCCTGGTGCAAATGCGCCCTAAAACAAAATGTTGTCATTCAAATTGCATTTTTTCAACCTACCCCATGAAAGCCTGTTACAACTGACCCTAAGTGCATTTTCCATGAGCTAGCTAGCCATACAGCTAACAACTAATACGTTATTACAAATAACTTGCTTGAAAAACAGCTAAACAGGCACATAATCAACATGATATATGTTTGACAAGTTCACCAGTATCTGTCCAGCATGAGCAGCGAGAGAGGCAGCGAGATATCCAGCAACTTCCTCTCCTTGGTTCACTGAATGGTCCCTTTGCTGTCACACAAGCAAACCACACCATGCGGTTCACATGCTACAGTGTGAATGAGTGTTCACATTGCTCCAAATGAACCGTATTATTTGTGGAAGCAGACCAGGGTTTGTTTAAAGCGAACCAAGCAGAACCAGTGCGAATGTATCCTTACTCCTAAATAGTTTAGTTTTATAATCCTCATCAAGATAATTTATTGGCTAAACCCGACCGGGAGGGAATACATTGATTGTAATGCGCTATGCTCAAAAATCCCCAAGGCAACCAGCAAAACAGCATCCATGAGGGTAACATTAGACATGACACTGATAATTAATGATGATGAGTGAGCTTTTACACTGCACTCTTCTCAAAAGTCCCATTAATCAGCTCAGTGTCTTTTGTTCAGCATTAACCGTTATCCCTCATCCCAAACTGTCACAAAGCCATCAAGATCAAATCTTACTCCTATATGGCAGGCCCGAGAGTGAGATTTCCCTCGGTTCCCATCCAGCCCTAACCGACAGGGGAGCAACAGAAAGAGCCCAGTCGAGAACTAGAACTGCTGCCACGTCTTCAGCAGCCATTACTGCCTGTTTTTTGTGACATAATTTTTGATATGTCACCTTCTGATGCGATGCGGGTTTCTGCTGGTCTTGCTTCAAGGGGTCGGGGGGGCAGGCCGCATGTGCAGAAAAGTGTGCAAAAAAACGAGCATTTTGCATTCAATTGCTCCCCGTTTGGTGCTTTTCTTTCCCTGCCACATCTGAGAGGGAGAGCAGACAAACAGATATCCAGGGAAGCTTTCTCTCCTTTTTCATCCGCATTGTCAAGTTAATCTACAGCAGAACCTTCCTGGATGCTGGATGGCGTGTGTTATTGATTATTTTCCTCCAGCTCTCCGAGCCATCATCCTGAGCCTTGATGGAACAATGAGGGAGGGTTGGGCCCCAGAGGAGTGGTATGTACAACTCTGTACAAGCCACTTTACACTTGTAGTCACTGCCTGGAACATACAGCAAAATTCAATTTACACCGCTTTTAGACAAATGTAAACATACTGCATGCAATGCACAAGCGCAAATCTCAGTGGTCTCAGACACAAGCAGGAAGGAATGTGATTTGACTTCAATTTAGGGATGTGTAAATTAGAAAGAAAACATATATTCCTCATGATAAGTAAAAATTCAAAACAATAGCTGTGAAAACACTTTTGGGTTGACAGGCTGAAAGGAAAGAAGAAAGAACAACAATTTAGTACCAGTAATAAGACTGGGGCGCATTATTAGACCATCAACACACTGATGTTAGTTTTGGAGACAGTTCAGATCTGCCTTTGAATTGCTTTTAATTCAAAGACAAGTGAATTAATTCCTTTCCTGGAGAATGTCTCTGGGGAAGACACGAGGGTGAGTTTTTGAAGAAAAATGAGGACCCAGTGGAACTCTGTCAGAAAGTCAAAAAGCCTCCCTGCCTCAACTAATCCCTTCGACTATGACGCACTCCCTCCTGTGATTAACTGTCTAATGAACGCGCACAAAGGCAGCAATGAAATAGGTCAGAATAATGCTTCTCAGGCAGTTTGACAAAGCTTTTCTGATGTTCTGCATTTTTTAGGGTTCTGTCTTGATTTCTCTGGAGTCAAACACACTCAAGTAAAAGACAAGGGGAATAAAACACTGCTTTAATTCTGTTTTTACCTGGAAAAAAAGCAAGTTAAAGAACTTTCATGCCATCTTCACAGTACAGTGGGGGTATAAGCACCGTATGTACACTGTGTAGCAGAGCTCTTCTCAGCCTGCAGTTCACGTCATTGTTTGCTAACGGTTGGTTCAATCAGTTTTAAACTGTGTCATCAAAAGAAAATCAAACAGAGGGATTGTTGCTTTTGATGTGAACAGATTAAACCATCAAAGATTTTAATTGTTTCTAAAATGCTTTCAGATCTTTAGTATTCCCTTTGCAGACACTGTCTTCCATCTGTCTCCCAAACACTGCACCCTGAAGGGGGATTTAGCCACACACTGGCACACAGCTACAACGTAAGCTTTAATACACTGCTATAAGATAAAGCAAGTATACCTAAGCTAATGTAATATAGGCCCTGTTTACACTACAGCGCTGAGACAGTAAAAAGCTAAAGTTTTGTGGCGTTCTGGCCTCCCGTTTACACGGTGACAGATGCACGCTACATCGTTTCTGTACGTATTTGCATTTCGCCCTGCATGGAGATAGTTTTCATTCCGCTGTTGTCTAAATGTTTTTTTTTTTTCAAATATGCAAAGTAAAAAGTTTTGCGTTTTGTGTGGAAGCATCGTGTAAATACGGCCTTTGCATCAGGAGACATTTCGACCATCGTCGTTCTTTCTTTAGAGTAATTCCAAGATATAATAGATGCTTTATATTTAATTCAAATCATGGCAGCCCACTGCTCTCTTGTTATTGACAAGAAATGGGTAAAAAAATAATGTCTAATTTTTCAACTGGGATGAATTAAACCAGTGGTTTGCCTCTGTTGCCAGTCTAGGAACTTAAACTTGGGTCTTCCAGGCCCAAGCCCACCGACAAGCTACCACTCCTCCCTAATATAATACCTTTGTATGATTTTTATGTTTAAATATACTGTAGTACCTTTCCCAGTTTAGTGAAGCGGTGACTTGAAGCAGTTAAAATTAATGTCCTGGTGTCCACATGACATGACAATTTTTAAGTTACAGGTTATAGAACTGATACGACCCAGAGTCTCAGAAATGTGTAAAACACTGAAAGCAATATTTATTTCATGGACACGGAGATTAAAGAAGCTGCTGGTTGTGTGTTAAAGGAGATGCTACTACAGTTGAGTCACTATAAGATCATTAATGAATCCCTGGAACTGGACCCAAACCTTTATTCTGTAATGTAACTAGTTACATTGAAATAAAGAAGGTAGGTGGTTAGGTTTAGGAATTACACACTGTGGTTGGATTTAGGCAATAAAATCTACTCTGTTCAGTTTAACCCTTAAAGCCTAAAAACACAAGAACACAGGACAATGGCGTTTATTTTAACGTCTGCTCAAAGTTTAGATCTTAATGTTCACAAAACAAAAAAAGTTTATTTCAGGTCAAACATTAATGTTTAGAAAGGATTTTGTTGCTGGAGTTAATCAATGAATCATTGTTAATGTGTTGTTAATATCTAATGGAATAAAAAACAGATGATGATAAAAATGTCACGTTTCTCTGTTTTTTTGCACACTGTGCAGGCATCGTGACAGACACAACGTTTGTGACACTGGGAATACCTTCTCTGAGGGTCCCAGATGTCCCTACATCTTTTTAGAAGGTGTTTTATCTTTTCTTTTTTTTTGGTAAATATGACCAGGTTATGAACAGGTTACATAATTGGAATTGGTGGTTTCATTTGTGTGACATGTGGAGAGAACTGAACATCATTATTGTGAATTTTTTTTTCTCTCTCTTTTTTTTTTTTTGCTTATTTTCCTTGAAATCTGTATTTGTGCAGTCGTCCCAAATGTGCATGCTTTATTAGAAAGATTAAACACCAAGTTTAGATAAAAAACAATTTCAGATAAAAAACAACTTCAGATAATAAATAATGGGATAATTTTCATAGATAAAAACCAAAATCAGCCTCTCAGTTTTGTTTTTAGTTTTTGTTGACGTGGACGTGGTATATATCATACATACAGAGTTAAGCTACAGTTTGAGAAACAGTCTAAGTTTCTTTTTTTTCTACAAAGTCAAGCCACTCGGGGGGGTTAACTGCTGGACTGTTGCACTGCTTGTGCTTTTTGCACCATTACAGATGTTCTTATAATCCTTACATGCTCCAAAAGTGAAACATCATCAGAACCAGAAGATCGGTGACTGGAAAGAAAACTGATCTGCCAAATCAGAACAATTCCTAAGATGAGGAACTTTTCCAGTAGATATAGTAGTATAGTAGTAACTGTGAAGTATGCTAACCCTTCCCACCACCATATATAAGAGCCAAATTGGGGCAATTAGGAGTGTAAAAGTTGCGGGAGTAGTACAAGTGGCAGAACTTTGTGCTGGCAGTAATCTGGGCTTCACAGTGGGTCTTGGCCCCGGCTTCAACCTCTGTCTTTTATCTTCCCTTTGTCGGCGTGGCTGCGTTGAAAAAGAGATTCTCCGCATCTCCTCCCTCCTCTGGTGTGGCTCCACAAAGATGATTGCCTCCTAGTAACAAGCCTCTGCCCCGCATCACCGCTACCATCACCACCATACCTCGCCTCGCGCCCCCCTCCCTTCTTCTCCTTCTTCCCTGTTCCCTAGCTCTATGCTTAGCAAACATCAAAGGGACCTATCATACCCCGATGGTTTAAATCTTTTAACAGGGAATAACAGCCGGAGTACATCCAGACCCCTCGCGTCCCACAGTCATGTCACCATGTGTTCCCGCACTGATTGCCAGGGGAGAAGCTCGGGCCGCGTGGAGAGCTTTTCTGCTGGTGCGTGTTCTCTCTGCAGGACCGTGAGGGGGGCCCCTGCACTGTGATCAGGGGCCAGGCCAAATTCTGTTTGAAATGTGAATGGGCTAATTTTCATCAGCCTCCCTCATGCTAGGGGAGGTCCCAGGTGCCACAGCATGCCAAGGGTCATCATTAGAAAACGACTGCCTTCAAAAAACAAAATATATAATAAAAACAGTAGGCAGCATCTTGTGGCAGTCTTCCCCTTTCATTCTTTTATCATTTCTTTGTTAAATTCATAAACATTAATTAATAATAGCAGAATTAATACAGCCCACATGCTCCTGGCTTCCACTTCTTCACTTTTTCTTTCTTTGTCAGACTTTTTTTCATTTTATTTCACCCTCCTTTTTTCCCCTTTGCTGGTGAATAAACAAACAAAACAGTGACTGAAAATGTGAAGACGACCTAGCTCAAGATGTGGGGTGGAGGGAGGGAGGGGGGATTCATATCTGATTTGAAATTCAGACGGATTTAATGATCAAAGGAGGCTCAATACCTCTCAGCTGTTCAAAGGGACTTGTATAAAACAAATGTGATGTGACCAAGTGAAGAGGAGCACTCATTAAGAGCTAAAGCAGATAATGACAGGTAAGACGAGGGGATGGCGGCACGCTTTAATTCTCTCCCCCCACTAAACAGGCATTTGTTTGCTTCTGCGTGTGTTTTTTAGCGCAAGTGTGTGTGTTGTCCTTGCGCCTGTGTTTTTTGTTGCTTTTGATATTGATTAGGGAGGGAGCAGAAGAGGAGGTACACGAGGGCTTCAGATGCCGCTATGCTGCTCCCTTTTGTCAGAGACAGCCCTTAAGTTCTTGCTGTTGTTCTCTGCCATGCGCCTGCACGGGGAATTTGGATTGCTTTGCACACAAAGTCACGAGAAGCTAAACGCCTCCCGTTAGGGTCTGCAGGGTATAAACCACCCCATTGTTTTCTCTTTCGTGCTGTTAGGAGAAGAGAGTGAATGTAAATTTTGCACCTACCTCGTCAAGGGTTGCTATAATAAAAGTTACTTTATGACTTTACAGCTGGATAGCATAAACAACATATCAATCTAATGAACTCCAGCTTGTGTTAGAATGTTCTGTGTGTTAAAAAATACTTGAGAAGCTTTGCTGTCTATCTACGCTGATGATCGGCAATATGCAAGGCAAATAAAGATACTACTGAGTCTTGCATATATGTTTTTGATTGGTGGCCTTTCTCTCAGACTTCTGTTTTCAGGTCTTGACCCTCTGCGAGCACATGGCTCTAAATGAGGCAGCTCAGTTTTGCAGTCTTTTTGTGCTTGGAGGAGCCATGAAATATTCAGGCTCAGTGCTTCCCTGAGACCAGGCTGGTGGCTGCGGCTTTGTTAGCACGCCTCGCCCTGCACTTCTGTCCGGTGTCCACTCTGCACCTTGAAGCGTGCTTTTGAGGGGGTTGATTTCAGGAGTTAATCCCCTTCCCATCCACCTTCCCAACATAATGTCCCATTTTCTGCTCATCTTCACTGATAGCTTTTCCTTTTCTCTTCCCTTCTCCCTAAGAATTTGTTGCATTTCCTCCCTCCTCATTGCTTGATTGTAGCATATCTGCTGTATGGTTATTTCCAGCAGGTAAGGGTGCGGGATATAGCTCTATGCGGACTTTGTCAATTCATGACCAATGGCGAGGTCCTGCATTATACACTAAGCTGAGCAGGAGAGCAGGCTTGTTTTATTCACAAGCTTGTGGATTCAAACAGATTGCTCAGACTGGGGAATTGAAGCAGATACTATCATACAGGTCCAAGACATGGAGAGAGAACAGGTAGGAATAAACTATGTATAAAAGCACTGGTAAGCTTCAGCCTCAGGCGAAGCTACATAGGCTACAATGCTACCCTCCCCAAAGCCACAATCAATTCTTGGCTTCACAGTATCCAAATGTTTATTTTTTGCTCAGTTGAAATATGATGACAAGTTGTTCTGAGATACAATTGTACCCCTGGCTCATGCTGGTAATACCGGCGCCGTGGTTAGGTTTACCTTGGTTTGGGATGACTTCAGAGCTGAACAAATCTAAACAAGTTCTAAGCACTGACAGTGTCCATCTTCACTCTTCCCCGTGAATTGAGAAACGTGATTCACGAGGTTTCCTTTGCCTGTTTTAGGACTGAGCGCATGGGTTCTACCAGCATGTATCGACCAGTTTTCAGCAATCCAATTCACTTCAGACTCAAACAGTTGGAACATATCACAGCTCTATCTGCCCTCACGTCCCAAAATATTATCATCTAATTCAAATTCACAACACTGATCTGTATAATCCTAGAATAATTTCCCCAGTATGTCTGTCCATATCTGGAGTCGTAAATAACTTTTCCCTGACAAAATCCTCTGTAAAAGGGCAGGATGTAGGTGTCATTGTCGCAGGCATGCGTCCGTCCTGTGTGATATATAAACCTGGCTATCTGCTCCGTCAGGCCTGACATGCTCCTAATCCAGCCTGACGAAGGGATGCGCTCTGATGGTTAGCAGGGGCTTCACCGAGGCGGCGAGCGGCACTGCGACCCCAAATCCCACCTCCCCCTTCAATCTTTCCGTCAGCCTCAGACACACTACATCCATAAGTATTCCATTAACCCTGATCTGAGGATCTGAACATGCCTAAATCAGTGTCTCTTTGTGTCTTCGCCTGGTAAATTTGACTGTCTGTGTGTCTCTGCACCTCAACTTGCCACCCCATCTTTTCACTTAATGTATCCCTGCTACTGAGTTTGAATCAGCACTGAGAGACTGTAAACAAGGTCTGACTTTCTTATCAAAGTCTTTACTGGTCATGAATGTTCACCCTTACAACTACTCTCCTTTACTGGAGGCCCCTGCAGGTCTGTTTGGCTGCTGTCTCTTGCAAAACAGCATGTGGCCCCAGGCTGGAGGTGGGGGGATGCTCACCTGATTGAAATTGGCACTACCTAAGGGGTTTGACTAGAAAGAAATCACAAATGTTTTTTCTATGTGCACATGCTGGTAAACACGTCACCATACTGGAAAAAGCTGCTGGTCCCATTTCTCTTGGCTTCTTAGCACTGACAGTCAGTGCAGTGATTTGGCAAAGCTAGATTTTCAAATATGCTCTACTCTAGCATCACATTTAGAACCTGAAAAAAGACAATTTGGGCAATCATCAATCTTTTTTAACCCGTGAACAACATTCCTGCCACAATGCATCTGGATGTGAGGCAGATTCTCCCACAGGGATCTGTGCTACACACGGATGGTGCAGTTCTCCACACTGACACCAGGGGGCAGTATGGGACTTGAAAACAGCTGAAAGACCTGATGCTTTAACATGTGCAATGCTCCAAAAATTAAATACAAATTACAAGTAATATGGGTGTTATCCTCTACAAAAGCAGTCCTTACAACACTCCTATTAGCCATGTACACTGTATATTTACCAGCCTCTAAATAATCACATGTTCCTCTCAAAAAGAAGCATGGCACATCAGCTGGATTAGTGGCTGCAGCTCCTTGTTTCCAGAGCAGTTTCACTGATACTCGTCATGTTGAAGCTCCATTTCTATGCAACCTAGCAGTGGAAATGATTTCTTTTAGAATATGTTCTTTGCAATAATACATGCAATGTAATGTATTATGCTTTAGTAAATTTAAATCAGTTTATTGGATGATGATGAGGAGCTATCTGTGAGTTTATGTCACCTCCTCTGCAGACTTCCTCTCCTTGTCCTTCCTAAGTTAAAGCAATGTAAAGCAAAACACTTATTTAATCTATCTTTGATTAAGTAGAAAAAACCGATATTGACAGATGCATAAATGTCTCATTTGAAATGAACAGAGCGCGACCACAGCTCTGACACATGTACTGGTCTGTCCACAGAGTCATTAGGAGCGGCTGCAGATTATTTGTTAATTAAATAGGGGCTACCTTAACCACAAAGGTACAACATCTCACACCTCACAGTGCAACACTAACAGCTGCCAGGCCTTGTTCTTCTGAGAGAGGTGGGGGCTGTTCATTAAGCAGCGCTATCTCTCCTGGGCTTGTCCACCTGCCTTGATCACGTTTGCATTAATAATGCATCGCAGAGCGCAGTAATACAACCATTACATTCACTGCTCTCCTCAGCCTCTCACTGGCAACTCTGCCACCACAACATGGGGGGAAAATTGTAATCTTTTTCTCCTTTATCCAGGGCTCCTCTCATATTGCCACCCCAAAGAACACATTTCTGCAGTGTACACACACCAAAATGGCTTTACCCTTTTTCTTTTGGGTTCACTACACTTTGAAAATAATACAGTAGACACGGCTTCCACCAGATGAAAGCTGACTATTTGGAGTCACAGACTGAAGAGTGTTCATTCCTTCACCATTACGGTGGCGTGGTAACAACTCAAAGAACAACAGTGTTTGTTTGTCAGTGATGGAGAAGAGCCGACCAATCGGATACTTGGCTGCAGACATGCCTTTCAATGTGACCATGAATTTTAATGCTGGCAGGAGTTGTTTGGGAAGATTCTCCTTCAATTATTGGATTCTCCTGATAGGAATTGATTGAGAGAGATTTGCATAGATTTACACACCTGTAATTTAACCTAAATGCGGCTATGGCTTTTCTCAAACAGCGAGAAGATCAAGAAGTGGAGTAAAAAGAAACCATTTGCAAGGATCACCGTTCACAGAGTAATTGTCTTTGTAAAGGAGAACATTATATGCAACCAGTCAAAAGGAGAAATTGGACTGGTTGCGTAGCAGGCACGACTGCTTGCTGGTTGGGTAAATATTACTTATTATTTTCTAATGTAACACTCCTAAGCCTGAGCTCAGATTTCCATTTGGAAGCAAACATTAAGGAGATTCAGGAGCCATCCAAATGGCCAAGTAATTAATGTTACTATGCACGCCCAAGATATTAGGATGTTAACAGTGTTGGAGCCATGTGATTCCGAATACAGAGTGAGGGCTTTATTACTACGGCCCAGACAGGGGGTGACATCCCTCCTAATTGGGGACATCAGAGTTCCTGCTGCTGCGTCTTATCCTCAGTTCAGATCACTCCTTCCCCCCCTTCTTCTTCTTTTTAATTTATTCACTTTCCCCTCTCCTTCTCTCTCTCTCCTCATCTTTTTCTCATCTCTGGGATCTGCTCTCATTAGCAGGCGGCTGCGGCCCCCCTCGTTTGCATTTCAAGTGGCGGTGAAGGAGCAGGAAGGGAGCGATGGGGAAGGGGTGGTTGGGTAGGGAGGGGAGGCGGGAGCAGGAACCATCGCGCACAGTTGATGCTTCATCACACTGCTGCATCCCGACATCTGGGGGCCGTCTTTTTTTCCCATGAGCACCAGTGTGTCATTAACAGGATTAATCTAGGCCCTAATTTCCTAATGATCGCTGTTTTAATGTACGTGAACGAGCGCAGTCTCTTGACTCATTACCACCAATTTGCCTGAGACACACATAATCAGACTCTCTAACAACCCACCAACATTTATTTTTGCTAATACGATTTTTTCCCCCCCTTCTATTCTGCTGTGGATAGAGCAAACACAGTTTTCTTCTGGCTGAGTGGATTCCCAATCAGCGCTTGCTGTAGCTATACTTTGTTACACCATCTGACATGCAAATGAGCAAATTCTCATTTATTTCATGATGTGTGACCTACTGTTACTGTCTGAAGTCAAACACAGGCTGCTTAGTGCATCTACTTACATTATGAATCAGATCCTGACAACACAGAAAGAGGATGTTGGGTCCATTAACACAACTAGTAAAAGAATACACACCCAGCTTTTTGATAGAAAAGTAGGAATCCCCTGCAGTGGCACACATTAACAAGTGTGCACTGATTGGGGGAAGCGGTCTGGGTTTTGTGGCCTGGGGTAGAGCCTTGTCCTGTAAACACTCAGATGTATTCAAGCCTCGGGGCAGCTGCAGGGTGGACCTGTGAAACCTGGCCACAGTGGCCTGGTTTGTGGGAAATATCTTGAGGATCTTCACCTAGGAGTATCCTCTGAGGCTTCTGTGACATTTGACCTTAACCCACCCCGCCCCCCCATCCCCCCAGGCCTCAAAGGTGGCTGGAAAAAAAAAGAAAACGGTTCAACTCGTGTATTTAGAGGTCAGTGGCCACTGTGTGATTCCATAAAACTGAACATGAATAAAGAGGCATATAAAACACTGTTTATGAAGGTTTCTTTTCTTTTCTTTTCTTTTCTTTTCTTTTCTTTTCTTTTCTTTTCTTTTCTTTTCTTTTCTTTTCTTTTCGTGCAATATTTGACAATTTTACAAGAAGAGCCATTATATAAGAAACCGACAAAGCCTGTTCATTATGTGCAGATGAAGTTCAAGTCCTTGCTGTTCAGACTTAATGCAGAATTTAAAGGGGCCTTATTATGCTATTTCGACTTTTCTGAGCTTTCTACAGTGTTAGTGTTGATCAGAGAAATGAGCAGTACTGTTGTTTCTCACATAAACTCTACATTCAGTTTCTATGGCGCTGAACACATATATATATATGAACATATATTTTAGAGAGAGAAGACACGCAGTGGACATCACAACGTTTTCAGTGTCAACATGTGACACAAGAACTGCTTCTCCGGCTGTGAGGGAAAGCAGCATTTTTTCAAATTACTGAAGGAAACAACGGCTAGACAGCAATGGATGCAGTTTGTTTTTGGGGGCCAGCCCCAAATTTGCTCCAACGACAGGAAGTGTTGCTGAGTGGCTGCGGGTTGCTGAGTGGGTGCGGGTTGCCGAGTCGCTGCGGTTTGCCGAGTGGCTGCGGGTTGCCGAGTGGCTGCGGGTTGCCGAGTGGCTGCGGGTTGCCGAGTGGCTGCGGGTTGCCGAGTGGCTGTGGGTTGCTGAGTGGCTGCTTGTTGCCGAGTCGCTGTGGGTTGCTGAGTGGCTGTGGGTTGCTGAGTGGCTGCTTGTTGCTGAGTGGCTGCGGGTTGCTGAGTGGCTGCTGGTTGCTGAGTGGCTGCGGGTTGCTGAGTGGCTGCGGGTTGCTGAGTCGCTGCGGGTTGCCGAGTGGTTGCGGGTTGCCGAGTGGCTGCGGGTTGCGAGTGGCTGCGGGTTGCCGAGTGGCTGCGGGTTGCCGAGTGGCTGCGGGTTGCGAGTGGCTGCGGGTTGCTGAGTGGCTGCGGGTTGCTGAGTGGCTGCGGGTTGCCGAGTGGCTGCAGGTTGCCGAGTGGCTGCGGGTTGCCGAGTGGCTGTGGGTTGCTGAGTGGCTGCGGGTTGCTGAGTTTCTGCTGGTTGCTGAGTGGCTGCTGGTTGCTGAGTGGCTGCGGGTTGCTGAGTTTCTGCTGGTTGCTGAGTGGCTGCTGGTTGCTGAGTGGCTGCTGGTTGCTGAGTTGCTGCTATTTGCTTAGTTGCAGCGGGTTGCTGAGTTTCTGCGGGTTGCTGAGTGGCTGTGGGTTGCTGAGTGGCTGCGGGTTGCTGAGTGGCTGCGGGTTGCTGAGTTTCTGCTGGTTGCTGAGTGGCTGCTGGTTGCTGAGTGGCTGCTGGTTGCTGAGTTGCTGCTATTTGCTTAGTTGCAGCGGGTTG
>JBAMHW010000016.1:30135888-30148370 GCA_037177495.1 Rhadinocentrus ornatus
AGATGCTACACTGTGGTCATGAAGGGATGGACATGGTCAGCAGCAATACTCAGGTAGGCTGTGCTGGTTAAACCAGGTCACGTTGGTACTAAGGGGCCCAAAGTGGGACAAGAAAATCTCCCTCACACCAGCAGCAGCCTGAAGCGTTGATCCAAGGCAGGATGGGTCCATGTTTTCATGATGTTTCCAGCAGATTCTGATCCTAGCATCTGAATATGGAGCTGAAATGCATACCTGATAAAGTATAGATGTGTGTAAGCTGGAAAAGGGAAAAGTTGTTGGACAATGTGCAGTCCGATGGGACCCAAACGTGACAATTTATGAAGTCCTGCCACAATCCACCTCCACCAGAAGCTCACATAGAACAGTGAAAACAAGGAACATCCCATAGTTGTGCAGTTTCTCATTTGTGCCAGTTTCAAGTAAACATTCCTCAAATTGGAACGGAAAACAGGCATACGGTATTTTACAATTTGTCAGCATGTCTAAACTCATCATGCAAAACATGCATTTTACAATCTAAAAAACTGTGTTAACTTCAGATTTCCAGTTTTTAATGGACATACTTTGAATCCACAACCAGAGGTGGCATTTAATAAAAAATCTCTAAAACATGCAAGATATTCATGTTTATATGCGCGTATGTTGCCACAGAAAACATGTTACAACCTTTTTACTGTATGTGCACAGCAAATATGAGGTGTCAGAGGAAGCTAAAAGTGCTTCTCTAGCAGCTGCAGATAATGCAACATTGGCGTAACCAATGTTTGATTTCACCTGTGATGGAGTATTAAATGAAGTCCTTTAAATGCCAGCCTGTTAATTGCTTTGCACCTGCACACGAGGAGCAGATTTCATGATTAATGTTACCCCCAGCTCACCTCTCTATCCCTGGTAAAAACTCCTGGTACAAGTAGAGGAGTGCAGTGTAAATATTGAATCTGGGACTAAACTCCTGCCGTACATGGCGGAGCAGGGGAAGAAGATGTGTGAGAGTTGAGAAGCTGTCCTAATTAAGGAGCTGTAATCAGGCTCGGAGCTAGAGGGTAACTCCCTGGGTGTCATTTGTGATATTAAACCATGCCATCCTCCTCCTTCTGTTTGTTGTGCTTCACTGGCTGGAGCTAATCCCTTTTAATATAGCCGCAAATATGCAAATAGCCATATTAATATACCGAATCTTCGATTGCTATCCTCTTTTAATTCAACAAAAGTCAAGAGCAGGACCTTGTCAGTCAAACTCCCTTTCCCCTCATAACAACACTAATGTTTTCCCATTACTCGCTGTCCAACTAATTAAATGGAAGTTTGTGTGGGGAAGGATTTGTGGCTCCCAGGAGATAGCAGGGCATGGCTTTTTGCACTTTTTACGCCTGGCTTCTGATGAATCTGGAAGTTGTTTGCTTATACTTCTCATGTCTTCACATAATAATACAAAAAAATGGAAATGCACATAACTGAGGTCTTGGGTCTGGTCTGGACCGGCTCCCCTGGCAGGTACGATGCTCTCCACATGAGCCGCAGCAGAACGAAAAGCTCAGCATAACTGTCTGTGACTAGATGATGCATTTTTGCTAGAAGGGGTTCAAAAGGCCAAGTATCCCCACAATGAGATGGCCGCATTTATGTTCCTCCAACACAATTCATAAATTATGGATGAATCTGTAGATCTGTAGCACCCTGTGCATCTGCATGTCACAAGTGACTCAATGATTATACCATAAAGCAGAGCTAAAGTGGTTTAAGGTATATTCTGTGGAAGTATCTGGATAAAGTGGGCTAACACAACCAGGGGACATACTTCCGACAGTATTCCCCTGCTGCTTGTGGGGAATAATACAGGGAAGAAAAACTCTGCTCTCAGCTGCTTAACCTTCAGACTGAAAGCACCGGGAACTCTGTTACAGCTAGCTGATGGTGGGAGTTTCACAGGCGCCGCAGCAACAACGTCACAACAAATAGGCGGCTGAAACTCAGACAAACTCCCTGAAGTATTTCAGAGCCGCTCAGTCAGCTCTGCACATATATCAAACAAAGGAGCCGGGTTATCAGCAGCTGATGGTGCCCCGAAGAGCTCAGAGAGAATTTAAGAATGGTTCATCTGAGAAAGAGGGAAGTTACTTGAGGAGGGAGCAGTGTGGCGTTCATGCAACTAAAGAAATTTTGCCTGCTTTTTAGGCAGCTGTGATGCAGTCAGAATGACACACATCAGGTTTAGCGTTTAGATATTTAGAGTGGTTCAATTTAAGGCTAAATATGTCTGTACTGATTAGCTTAAGGTGTTTCTTTGCAGGTTTGACAAAGAATCACAGAATCAGAATCATTTATCAATTCTCTATTTGGTTTGTCAGTACCCCTAACTCTGTATACAGGTCTGTTGTTTTACATGCGTATTAAACTTTATAACAAATTATCATAAGTCATGAAGAAAGACGATAGCGTAACCTGACGTGGCTTCCTCGACGTGTCATTTGAAACAGGAAAGACTACATGGATAAATAATAACCAGTATGCAATCAATATAATTTCATTGAAAAAACTCATTGATCTGTGACTAACTTTGAGGCCGTTGACGCAGCCACAGCCATGTTGGTTTAACCAGACGTGTTTGTGAAGGAGAGAGGAGGTAGAGAGAAAGGTGGCGTCCAACACACTGATCAGCTAAATGTGCCTCCCACCAGGGCTTCAAGTCAGCTGATCAGAAGCTAATGTTTCTGGTAGATTCAAGCTCGAGTATCATCCAGATTACCAGAGCAAGTTAATGCACTTTATTGTACGTATAAAACAACAATTTTCTCTCAACATTCTCAACAAATGGCTCAAAGTCAAAGAAATAAATACAAGCATCCTAACTCTTCGTTTAATTCACACGTAATCAGATGTGTTCTGAGTCTCCGTCTGAATCTCTTCCACTCTGGAAATTCTCGGTTCGAGTGTGTGGGCACAAACTATCTGCACCTCTTTCATCGTTTACACTCTCATCTACCTACTTTCTTTTCTTGTAACCAGCCTTGTGCCTTCCACCTTCCAATCACCACATTTTTGTCTTTTTTCTTCTACATGCTTAAATTTCGTTCAGCAGCTAATCCACGACACCACCCAGCTGATGGATGGATGATATGTAGTGATAGCCCTGCAGGACAAACACCAGAAATTACTAATTCATTCACCAAAAACACAAATAATATTACTGCTTCATAGATGAACCCTACCAAAGTAGTTTCTTGACCACTAGTTACTCATCAGTGTTTCAGTGCAAAAACTAAAATCTAAGCAAGATGAAACATCTTAGATCAAAGTCATATGCTTATTTTTTCTGGTAAGATATACTTTTCTAGTTCTATGTGTTTTGGTCTTTAATTATCTCAATAAGATATTAAGGCTTGTTAATGAGTAAGTCTGCTTTAAACTAGAATATTAACAGTTACAAACCAACGCTACCAGTGTCAAAGAGCTTTTTAAAGTAAGAATTTCTTATTTCAAGCAAGACAAGAAAAGAAGGATCATATATTGTATTTTTTATAAATAAAAATGTACTTATTAGGGAGATCATTTTTAGGTGTTTGAATATAAAATAGTATAGAACTTTATTGTCATTGCAACAAGTGCGACAAAATTACAAAGCCCTCCAGGAAGTACAAAACAGAAGAAAAATATAATAATAGAATAATTGCAACGATCAAAATAAATAAGTCAAAATACAATGTATAGCAGATAAGATGAAACAGAGTAAAAATGTACAGAGTATAATGTATAATGTAGTTATTGCAACATCAAAAGGTTTAGTTTCTTAGGCAGATCAATAGCTTTTTGCAGTGTTACGTCATTTAGCTGTTACTGGTATTGACTGTATATCATGTGCAGGTAACACAGGTTACAATATGAAACATGTGTGCCTAAGTAAATGTTTTTTCCAAGCTGTGTTTCTTCTTAATTTCTTGGTTTCCTGTATTTGTCGAACAGCTTCCTGTATTTGGTTGCAGCTAACATGGAGATGCAGAGAGTTTGTGCTCATTTCTTTCAGGACCATAACTGTCCCGAAGCACCTGAGCTCTCTGACACAACGTCAGTGTATGATATCTCATAATGGGGTTAATTAACTGTTTGAATACTTGTCTTGGTTTAATTAATTGTAGAAAGCACTACATAGCAATAGAGCCAGCCTGGTTTTGCTGTTAGCTTAAATCACCGAGATGCTAATAGACATCATGCCTGACTTGACAGATGCTTGAAGGTGTTACCTCTCACAGAGTGCAATGCTGGTCTCTGACCTGTTGTTAATAGTAGTCAGCTGCATCCCTAAAGGCGCGAATGAGGTGAAAATTAGTGCTGGATGAAAACGGCTGAGACCACAATTTCACTGTGTTTGTGTGTCATGTGCAGCTCCAAACTGATTTGATTGGATTATGCTCAACACCATCTGAAGGCACACAGCTTCATCGAGTCCCTGCAGCAGCTCTCCAACCAGCATTTTAACATGCTGGGAAAACTCAGCCACCCTCTTGTCCCCCCATATAGCAATGGAAAAAGCTCCTTCAGTGGCTGTTCAATTATTGATTGACAGTAAAAAGCTGGTGGGTTCATTAAGATCATAGATGTGCTGGGGGTGAAGCTTCAAAACTGGGGTTACTGCACAGCACTTAGTCACAGATGGCCCTGTAACAGTGCTCAATAGCTGGGAGGAAGTGGTGCAGACAGGAGCCTCTGTATCACACTCCACCTGGTATTGGTGTACCATTAAACACTGAGCCAGACTTTTTCTGCTAAGGATCTGTGTATCTGCTTGAGGGGAGCTCAAAGCAACAGCCACAGACAAGCTCCTCAAGGATGCCACATAAACGTCACCTCTTACTCCTGTTAGAGGAAACCCTCAATCCACCATGCCGCCTGTCGTCTGCTAACGTGCATAACATCCACACGGGGATCCAATAGGAGAGCAGGATAAGAGTTTTACATACTTCACTTCTTGCACATATCTGCACTGACTGACATCACCTGACTCACTCGTCTGCTCCTCTGGAGTCAATTTATTGGGGGGTTTATATTTGAGGGAGTTAGGGTGACAGTGGAGCCAGAAAATGGGTAAAAGAATTATAAACAAAGAGACTCCTTCTGTATATAGGTCACTTACAATTAACTGTATAAAGGTGAATTATTAGTTATAATTAGGGCACCTTGTTCAAGTAGATTAAATAAAATGATTCAACCAACTACTGCAGTCAAAAATATGTCAAAATACACTCAGCAACATAAACCCTTCTTTAGCTCAGTCTGATATTACATAAAGACAATACTCAGCTCTGAATCTTCAAATAGAAGATTTTCTTGACTTGCAGGACTGCAGCGTTGTAATTAGGGCAGAGAGAGGCCTTTCTCCATCCCCCCTGAGCTAGACCAGGTTAAATTGAGTTGAAAATGAAATTTTAGCATCTCCTGCAATAATAGCGGGGAGCTGAACTTGGGTATGATCTCTGTTAATAGAGTGAGAGCACAGGAGAATTTGGTGTTACGCTGTGAATGGAGGCAGAGCAGGTGGAAACCAGGATCTTATTCATGATCAGGCATGAAGTCAATTAGACAAGAGAGGGGGAGTGTGAAGACTGGAGGGAGGAACATGTGCTTATGAGGTAGGAAGAAATCTGGAGCCGTGGTTAAGTACGGTTTCTGGAGAACAACGGAGATGACTAACTCATTTAGCTTAAACAAATACTTAGTTGTAATAGAGATGCTAAAACATCATGTTCATGCTATTTTTTCAGCTCATAACCCGAAAAGCTTTGAAACATTTCCTAAACTAGAAGCACAAGAGTTGGATGTAAACACTTCTCACTATAAATGTGAAGGATTTATTTATTTTGGTCAAATTTTCAGCTTTTTTTTTTTAAATGTTTACATGGAGTCTTAGATATTTTTCTGTGTTCTGTGTTTTGTGCTACATCAGTGATAGACACAGTTACTAGCTGGCTCCAGCAGGGGTAGCGTACAGCCATGTAGCCGTGCAAAAATGCACACTGCTTGCTCACAGGAAGGAGTTTTCTAATAAGAGCCCATGGTTTAATATGTGTTAAATAAATGTAATATCTACTCAGGACACACTTGCAACCCGGTGGGATTATATTATTATTATATATATACAAGAAGAAAGTTATTTGGTGATAATTAGCCTGAATCTAATGCAAACTGTGTCACAAAAGTGTTCCAGTTTGCCTGAATCGTGCACGTGACATGACAGGAACTCAAACCTAAGCGTACGTCTTTAACTCCTGCCCGTGACCTCACACGAGTAAGAAAAATAAACGAATAA
The DNA here is from genome assembly GCA_037177495.1 of Rhadinocentrus ornatus. Classification (NCBI taxonomy): domain Eukaryota; kingdom Metazoa; phylum Chordata; class Actinopteri; order Atheriniformes; family Melanotaeniidae; genus Rhadinocentrus; species Rhadinocentrus ornatus. The sequence goes on from JBAMHW010000016.1 coordinate 30,142,193, forward strand.
ATAAATAAAAGGGATGAATGGTGAGAGAAATCATGAGTAAGGGCTCCGATGGGCCACCAGCGTCCTGACGTTTCTCTCTTCTCATGCACTCATTTGCTTCGTCAAACAACCAATCAGAGTGTTTTGTCGCTGACAGACAGGAGCTTGATTCCACAAGCGGAATCAGACAAAAAACAAAGCGACTGCTTCATGTGTAAACATGGAATATAGGAGCTGTACAGATGCTCACTGGTAATCCAGAGGTGGCCAGTTGTTGACCACGTGTGTGAAAGACGAGGAAGACGTGGGAGACATGGTAGACATGGGAGACGTGGAAGACCTGGACGATGTATAAGACGTGGGAGACGTGTAAGACGTGGAAGACCTGGACGATGTGTAAGACGTGGGAGACGTGTAAGACGTGGAAGACCTGGACGATGTGTAAGACGTGTAAGACATGAGAGACATGGGAGACGTGGGAGACATGGGAGACATGGGAGATGTGGAAGACCTGGACGATGTGTAAGATGTGGGAGACGTGGAAGACATGGAAGACCTGGACGATGTGGAAGACGTGTAAGACGTGGGAGACATGGAAGATCTGGACAATGTGTAAGACATGGAAGACATGGGAGACGTGGGAGATGTGGGAGACGTGGATGGAGAAGGGGATGACGTTTATGTGGATGTGGTGGTGTAGAAGGACGTATTGAAACACTGGTTTGACGTATTCTCGTTGACATAATATTTCTGTCTTGAGGCAGCTGAAACGCATTCATTGTAAAATATACAATCATGATGGCGTGCTCCTTCCTACCATAAACCTGCTGCTTCCAAATCAGCATGAAAGTCTTACAAAATGGGCTCACAGATCTTATTTCCAACCTTTCATTTAAAGAACAAAGGTAAATAATTTCTCATAAACAACTGAGGGACATTTCCAGCTCCAAAGTTTCAGTTTTTTCTTCAGATTTAAAAGAACAGAAAATGGGCATTCATTTTCTATACCGCTTGGTCCACTTCAGGGTCGCGGGGAAGCTGGAGCCTATCCCAGCGGTTAGCAGGTGAGGGGCAGGTACACCTGGACAGGTCGCCGGTCCATCACATCAAATCACAATAAACCAGAATGTCTGAGTTCAGTCTGATGAGGAAACAAGTCAAACATTTTGGCCTCCTAATGAGATTTTAGCAGTTTTTCAACAATTGACTTGTAAGCACCAGGTCTACAAAGACATTTTACACCCTTTCTACAATGATTCAGTGATGTCTGTGAAATCCTGAGATCCCCGTTAGGGGAAAACAGAGACTGTCTGAACTAAACCTCTAATTTTGTTCTGCTTCACTTAAAGAGAGTTGACCTTAGCAGAAGTAAGGTTGAGATGTTCTATGATCCGATAGAGGATCAGAGCCAGAGCTGCATCATCAGAGATTTTCACATTCATCCTGAATTTGCTTGTTTCTTCTGTGCATCTTCATCTCTTCTTCACCTGTAACACATACACGGATATTTCCCAGCAAACCTCACAAGTTTTCTCTTTACTATGACTCCAAAAGTATTCGATGGGCATGCGAACTTTGGAGCAGCAGTCTAAACCATAGGCTCAGGGCTGAAAGGGTGCATTGAATGACACGTTTATTGATCTCAACCACTGTTGCTTATGCGGCTGATCATTGTCATTAATAGATTATTTTGGCTATAAATGTCATAAAATATGGAAACTGTCAGGATCATGTCCTAACATGTTTTTTTTTTCTTTTTAATCAATAGTGGAAAATAAAATTCTTTTTAAGAAGAAGAGAAGCTGGAATTCTTTTGTTCATTGATGAATTAGTTGGGCTCTGATGGGATTTATTGACAGATGAATATTGAATATTATCAGTTTCAGTTTTTAATCTGTACTTGTTTTTGTACATATTAACCACGACTTTACAGGATCAGGCGGCGATGGGGATGAAATGATGCAGCGATCATCTCTGATGCACCACCGCGTGTGTGTAGATGACACTGTTAACACCATCGCTGTGGGGTGGGGGAGGTAATGGGGGTCCACAGTTCTTTCTATTAAATCCTGTCTTTAACATTCAAAATATACAATTAAGCTAATTGGCATGATGCCTCTTTGTGATCTATCTTGGAGGATGATGAGGGCCGTGCCCTGCTGGTCCCCCTCTCAGCCCAATTCGTTGGCCTTTTTGCTGTAATCTGCTTCACCAGTCGCTCTCTTGCCCTCCCCATTAGGACTACTCCCAGTGGAGAGCCTTTTCTGCATTACACTGTAACAGGCTAGTTAATAATACATTAATGAAGGGGGTGCTTCTCCAGATTAGGTGCTGGCCCCTCTGATAATGGGGAGCTGGAAGAGGGCCCGGCGAGCACCTCGCTGTTGTAATTTAACCTTGGGTTAAATAAGCTTTTGTTAGTGAGAGGGTGAGCACCAGATACAAAAAAAGAAAAGGGGGAGGATGACAGTCACAGCACCCGCCCAAGGAAATGTAAATGACTCTTTTGTCTCAGACATGCTCGGAGATATGAAACGGTGAGGAAGCAGAACTAAAGCCGGCCTTGGTGTACATAATTGCGAGGTGGAAGCACAATTACCGGAGACTTTAAGGCAGACAGGTGATTGCTGCGCTCTGCCTGAGAACTGTTGCAAACAGGCTGAAATGTGGCCCCGTCTGGCAGGGACCCGTCCCTCGTGTCAAATTCCTCCTGTTTGGTCCACGCTGTTGGCACGAGATGTGCTCCTCCCCGCCACGCTAACTATTCTGTTGCTAGCAATCAACAAATAATAAACAACAGGATAAAAAAAGGAAAGCACAGGAGTTTGACTTAAATATTTTAAATACCCTGGGCTCTTTTCTGAACGGGGTTTCTCCCTCTCAGGATGCTGCGTATCCTTGTCTTGTCTTCGTGCTGTTTTGGCAGCCTCTTTCCCTCCTGTCGGTCTCCTAATAGAAATCTTGATAGAAATATCAGACGGAGATTTTAATCACAGGGGTGTTGTGCATGCTTACTTATCCGAACCACAAAGGAAGAAAGAATTTTTCCAGCCGATGCTGTCACCCCTCTCACACGGCAGCCTCTGTCAGGGAGAAATGTGCCTTAAGACACGTCTCCCATGCAGCCTGTGTAACACTTGCCAAACTGCAGCAAACTTAACAGCAGCGAGAACAAACGGAATGAGGAAGTGATAGGAAAATAAGATCGAATGAAATGTTTCCTAGAGTCAAATACAGTATGTTAAAGGAGAGCCTTGAGAGAAAACATTCAGGGGGAGAAGGTAAACACAACCATTAAGTTTCTAACTGAGACAGAGCACACTGGGAATTTGTTGGATGGTGCTTTTGTCTCCACCATCACCTCCTCCGCCTCCTCCTCCCAAGCCTTGCTTTGTTTTCTTTTGCTACTTGCCGCGTTTTGATGGGGACAAATAAAAAAAAGACATTTTTATTTGAACTTCTGAGGATGAGACGGACCCGGGTGCTGCTTCAGCTCAACCTGAGAAGCGTTAAGAAAAAAAAGTGGCTGAAAAATGCCCTCATGTCCCTGAAGTTACTGCCAAGAAACTTGACTAAAGCTGAGAGACACGTCTTCTACTTTTGTCTGTAATAAATAAATTAGAGCACAAATAAAACGTTGGGGAGTGGATTAAAAATAAAGAGGGGCTGCCGGAGCAAAGTCAGTCGTGTTCAATTAGGGCCTAATAACCAATGTTCTTTCTAAAGTTGGAGTAATTTGAAGCTCCCTGATGTTTTTATACAGGCCTTTTTCCACTCATCTCCACATAAAAGGAGCAGTTCAGAAATTGTTGTCCCAAAGTAAGTTCTAAAAGACCTTCAAATCATTAAGTATGAGTTTTCAAAGAGCTGCCGATTGAAAGCCAATGGGAAAGTCCTCACACTTTTATCTAGGATGTTAAAGAAAAAGATGAGGATCTTGAGCCTGGGTCTTTCAGATAAGTGAATATATTTAATTTTTGAAAGAATCACAGACTTGGTGTCTTTGGTCCTTATGCCTGCTGGGACCAAGGCATGAAGAAGTCAAAGTTTCTCCTTTTTTTCTATATCTCTCACACTAGCTGAATAGACCCTGAAACCTTACTGGGCCCTTAAGTTGATTTATTTATCAGGTCTACCCTGCTCCCGAGTGATGGCTGTGTGTGATGGATACCCAGGGGTGGGTCTTCGCCCTCCTCCTCCTCCTCCTCATCCACCACCTCGCTCCCTCGCCGTGGCATCAGAGCTCAAGCCTGACACTTTCATCGTGGGGGACGGTTCAGGCCCCTGTGCCTAATGAATGCTCAGCATCTCTGAAAAACCCCACTGACCAGCCTATTAAACACAAACAGGTTAGGTTTCACATTCCCACAAGTCCCTCGCCCCCCTCCGAGGCTCTATGTGGATCAGACGTAGCGCCGGACTCTGCGTCCTGCCCATATGCCACAGCGGCTTGCTTGGCCCTGGCAGAGCGTTCTGTCCCCCTGCCAACACCACACTCCTGCAACCACAAACAGAAGCTCCCTCATTAACGTGCTATGGAAAAAAAAAAGATTATAGACACAATAATAAACAAATAATAACAATAATAAAATACTGGCAAGTAACTTTTAGCCCCCCTGCTGTGGAATGGGCCCAGAAAGTCCTTTTGTTATTTGTTCCAAAACGGCTGGTTGGTAACAGAAAACATTTGTTTGCTGTTGTTTGGTTTTTGTTGCCACGTTCCAACACGTTAACGGCGCAGGGACCTGCTGATGGAAAGAACATCTGGCTTTTGTGCATAGCTGAAAGAGTACACATATATTATACATGATGTTCTGTGCATCTGCCAGCAGAGCCGGGCTGCACATCCCTCAATCAGTGCAAACACAAACACACAAGCCAGAATGCTGTTTTATCATTTCACTTAGTGTGCAAGGAAACCGACCCCAGCTTGCATTTTGTTTGCATTTAGAGGCAGGCAGGGTTACATATTCACTTCATCCAATTAGAAAAAAAAAAAAAAATAAACCTCTAAGTAAACAAATGGACTGCTGATGGTGTTACAGGCAGCACCTGAAATCTGTCAATTATCACAGCGTGCTCAGAATAGGAGGTAAATAAGCAGAAACGCCAACCTTAAGCATAACAAACACTCCTCTCTTCTATGCAAATGAACTTTGGTGATACTCTCGGTTGTCCTTTACTGTGTTATGGGATAAATAAACCAAAGCATGATCGCTGCCTTGAGGCTTTGCAGAATTGTTTATATCTATTACTTGCTTCTTATAGACATGGGACAGACAAATGGCCATGCAACAAGAGAACAAAGGGTATAAAGTCCATGAAAGTGCTTCAATTTGCCATCTTTGAAGACCAAATTGTCCAGTATTACATGCACGCCAGACACCTGAACATTCGACAGTAATTCCTTGGGGTTCCACTCGCCATCTGTTTCAGCACTGATGTGATGACAGAAACTCTCATATCATTTCAGAGAGAGCTGATGGTGATCCATCAAGCTGAGGAAGGAACAAGCAAGAATTTTTAGGCATTGGTTCTCTTTACTGTTGGAATATCTAAATAATTTTATTCAGCTTTGAACAGTCGTAGTCAGACCATTAGCCATTTTTAAGACTCAAGAGAACTTTATTGATCCTAAAAAGGGAATTCATTTGTAGCGCACCCATATCCACATCACATATCGACAGTCAAGAAGCAAAAATGTTCTGCTCCAGCAGAATGAGTAAAATAAATAAATCTCAGTTAATTATAAGGGCTGCTGTTGGAATTATCAGACTGATGGCTGAAAGAAAAAAAACTTACTCTGAAGATAGAGAGGGACTCTGCTTCATTCAAGTTTTTTTTAAGAACTCCAAAGATTATTTAAACCAGATTTCATGTCAACAACTACACAGTTTAGCTCGATATGTGTGTCCAGGTGGATCTAAGCAGCCTGTTTAGTAGCAGTTTATTATGGAGGTGCAAACATGCACTTACTGTGAACTTTATCTGCTGGTTAACACAAATAGCCAATCACATGGCAGCATCTAGTCATGCAGACATGGTGGAGACGACTATTAGAATGAGAAAAAAGAGGATTTATGTGACTTAACGTGGCCTGGTTTAACCAGCACAGCCTACCCGAGTATTGTTGCTGACCATGTCCATCCCTTCATGACCACAGTGTAGCATCTTCTGATGCTACTTCCAGCAGGATGAT
>JBAMHW010000016.1:30170862-30193352 GCA_037177495.1 Rhadinocentrus ornatus
CTTTGGGATGTGGTGGAACGGGAGATTCTCATCATGGATGCAGCCGACAAACCTGCAGCAACTGTGTGATGCTGTCACGTTGATATGGAGCAAAACCTCTGAGGAAGGTTTCCAACACCTTGTTAAGTCTATGTCAACAAGAATTAAGGCAGTTCTGGAGGAAAAAGGATTTCCAACTCGGTACTATAAGGTGGACCTGATAAAGTAGACATTAAGTATATATGTGTGTGTTATATGGCAGCTATAATTTTAAAATGAAAGCAGATGAAAGGGTTGGTCTCCTCATGCAGCAGTGTGTAGCATTGTTACAATTAAATTTAACGGTTCTAAAAGAAACAGACTCAGTCAGAGTTGAGGTTTGTGCAGGTCCATCTTCACGCTCTGCTGCGTCTTGTCCAGACAGGAGAGATGACCCAGAGTCAGGCCAAAATGTTTACTGGCAGATGTGTTTAAAGGAGCTCTCCTTAGCTGGTCATGGCAGCGGAAAATACCCTGCTGTTTGGTGCATCTGCAATTCGCTGCTCTTCCTGATTCCACCAACAAAATCCTGACCTTTTAAAGAAATGATGGATGAGCTGGCCACACTACTGTTTGTTCTCCCCTTTCTCATCTTTTTTCCTTCTTTCATTTTTTTCCATACCATTGAAGATTGAAGATCTGTCTATGTTAGGCTTAGAGGCAAATTCTGCCCCTCCTTTTGCTCACTGTTTCAAACCTCTTTAAAGTCTGATGCTGGCTTTGGCCAGAGCCCTTTGGCACTTGGCTTCTGTGCAGCGGTTCACGTCAGGAGCTACGATTTGTGATTTGCAGATGACATGAGCAGTGCCTTGCTCGTGGCTGTTGAGGTGGTTTTGCAAAGTGAAGTCAGTAATGTGCGATATGATGTGACTGGGACTGCACATCACCACCACAGATAAACTGATTCAGCTGGTGAAAACACTCTCAGCCTTGTGAGCTTTTATATTCCTGCGAGTGTGTGTTTCTGTTTTGCCTTTTTATTCAGTTTGTTGTTTTGGAGATTTCTTTCATCTTCTTCAATAGCTTACATCATGCACAGCCATTCTTCTGATGTCTGAGGTGCTTTTTTATCCCTCCTGTCGAGCATCGTATAGGCTGTTCTTCCTCCCCAGTGGTTGATGTGCATTAATCTAAACCAAGTTAGACCATAATACATAAATATCCTTTCACAAGAAATGAAAAGCACCACCAGATTTACGATCAGTTAGGATGAACTGTAACATGATAATCTGTGTTTATAAGCTCTCTCTGAGATAGAAATTTATTTTTCCACATGCTAACTTGGTCTCTGACTGCCTGAAGAAACTTCACGCTCTGATGGACACCATCATCATCATCATCTCAGTGTGATGAAGCTTTTCTGCTCTGCAGGTCTTTCACCAGCTCCCTGATCAGCTGCTGTTCTCAGGGCTGAAATAATATAAATATGGTAATGTCCTGTTTACAGACAAGCATCATTTTTGCCGTGAGGCTTTAATTAATATTTTTTAAGCTTGTTCCTCTTTAGTTGTCTTTTCAAACTACAGCGTTTAGGGACAGATGCATTTATTATTTAAAGTTTCATAACAAGACTGATCCCAGTGAAAAACATCTACCAATTCCTCCAATATTCTCTAAATACATGTTCCAGGAAATTCTTCTACCTTTATTCTTACCAGAAATCGATGGTTTCCTCCACTAGTCTGCTGCAGATGCAGCTTCATGAACTGCTTGTGGGGCAGTAGGACTGGACTAAGGTGGTGAGAGAGGGAATGACTAATAACTCTAACTCGTCCAGGTGTTGTGACAATTCCACTTTGGAAATTTCACCCAATATTATTTGATATATAAACAGTTGTTACTGTCCAGACATTTTACAAATGCCAGAGGCGTGGGGGCTCCTTCCGTCTCTTCCTCTTCAAAAGTCATGTAGGAAACAAACAGCAGTAAGTCGTGGAAGTGGAAGACTACTCTGTCTTTCCAGTCCACTTTGCTGTTCAGGTGAACAACCAGGTACCCTCTCCATGTTGCTTCCCTGGATGTTCACCGGTGCCGGAGGAGAGTGTTTACACCTGCGGACGTCCACCACCAGCTCTTTGGCTTTCCCTGCATTGATCTGGAGGCGGTTCCACCAGCCCACAAACCCTGGATTAGTTCTCTGTACTCTCTGTCGTCTCCGTCTGCTATTACCTGTAATTCTGTAATTCTATAATTCTACCATTCTCTTTCAGCCTGAAGAATTATTTATCTCTTGTTTCTATTATGAATTCAAGATTTTGGTATTTGAGTAAAAAAAAACAAAAACTTAAAAAAAATGCAATTTGCAAACTTTTTTTTTTTTTTTAAACAGATTTATGGATATTATTATTATTTTTAATCATGAATGTACTTTAAACCCCAGCCAGACTACAAATCCCTGAACATCAACGTCTTGTTTGCCTATAAAGACACCACGTCTGTTGCAGGTCCAGGCAGATGGTCCTCCTTCCTGCTTCTGGTTCTGATGGAAGTTTTCCTTCCTGGTTCTGATAAAACAGAAGTTTAATTTTAGATATTTTACATCTTTTCAAAGGTTTAGGTATAAAAACATTTCATAAAATAAAAACTTTAGAGGATTTAAAATTCAAAATATAATATTTGTTAACCAGATCTGGTTTTGTGTCAGGTGTATGTGAAGCCCTCAGCTTAGCTTTTACTGACACCAGCAAACTTTGGCCCAGCGTGGAAAACGTCCACAAACTGTGTCTCAGGATGTAAAAGTAAAATTTGTATTTTTTTCCACATTAAACATAAACAAATATGAATTTTTCATTGGATTAGAGGCACTGGCAAGCCAACTGTTTACCTGTTTCCAGCTAATTATCCGCACTGCAAGCTTATACACAATACCTTAAATACAAGGTTATTAGTAAGCTCAGTGGACTCTGTGAGGGGTTTACTGCAGATTACCAGGATGCGGACCTCCCCGTGATACTATGGTCTACCATGTTTTGACTCCTGCAATGGAAAAATCAATATTCTTTGTTTACATGGACTTCTAACTGTAGTATTCAGTGCTTAGTACTCTGGGAAGTGAAGCATATCTTACTTCGGCCAATAGTTCTCCAGAGAATACAATACGCCCAGGGCATTGTTTAGTTTAAAAATCCCCAACAACACCTTTGGCGGGACTCTATTGGTTCCCGTGGAACATGGCATTGACGCTGTGCGTGAGTGAAAGCCTTGACAGCAACCCAGACAGTCGATCCCCAGTGACTGTGTCCACTGATGATTTACTTTGCAGGAGATGTGTTTACCAAGGGGTTACAATTTATGTGCTAAAATATTGATAAGGGACACTTTATAAGCTTGGAAAGAGGTTGGCCGGTTGACCCTACATTAGAGCTGAGAGGGCAGATATTTCATGAAGAGGCTGCTGATTGCAGACACAGTACTTTTCCATCAGGAACATCTGTACCTTAGCTTATAAAAGTCTTTTTTCTTATGCTTTTTGGCGGGTAGCCCAGTATTTAAAGGAGGCATGGCCAGCTGCAGCGGCCACATCATTTACCATAAAGCTTCTACTGAGTCAACATGTCTCACTTTTTTTTTATTACTATTTTTTTTCATGCCTTCATGCCACCTTGCTTGATAATTTGTTTTTATCCTGATTATTGTAATTAATATTTGCATTAGAATAAAATAAGTTGCTTTTCATTTTTTTAATTTAAGTATTCTTTTTGAGTTCAACAGTCTCAACTCTTTTTATATTTTACATGTGTTAAATCTGAAAAAACAAAATATATACGAACCCTATTTCTAATGACAGCATATAAAATAAATCAAATTATTTCTCAGCTGAATTTGAGCTTCATTTAAATGCTGAGCCTGGTCATAAAAATCAATCTAATTGTGCTTTATATTTTTGTTGTGCAAATGTGATGACATGGAAGTATTGATGGCTGCGCTGGTGACATATATGGCCTGTGGCTAGGTCAACAACAGTAAGTCCTTCATTTTAATGCCTGCTCTACAGGGACCCTCGGACACATGCCTCTGCCCCTCTAGTTACTCTGCAGCAATCCGAGCCCACAAGCCCTCACTGATGAGATGCACACGCTCCCTCCTTTGTCCACTGGCCTTGTGGATCAGGAAGGTGTTACTGCGGCTGTCAGACAGGGTGAGCAATATTGACATAAATAGCTTGACCCAGCTCATCCCTGATGGCTCTACCTTTTCACCCCAACCTATACTCTTCCCGTTGCTGCATCACTCTAGCAGTGTGTTGATAATGGAGCTGGAAGCCAGCCCAGCCTGCCCACAGGTGCTGCCCCCTGTCCCAAAAAATTACACAGCAGAAAAGGGAAGAAAAGAGTGAAAGAAGAAAAATCAGTCTCAACAGTTTAGTTAACTAGCTTGGCTTGTTGAGGCCTTTAGAAAACGCAGGTTGGTTCTCAGCTTGCAGTAAACGCACCCCAATCCTTCTTCTCTGGGACTGTCATGAAACCCACTACAATGACTCATTAGGTCATCACAGACAAGTTGTAAATAATGTGCATTTATTCAGTGTAATTAAACTGAGGTTGTTTTATGGAGACGTTTAAAATTCTTGTAAATGGAATAATTACTGTACAGGACTGCAGGTCATTACAGATTCATGGCTAACCATTTTCTTTATAAGACAATACTTGGAGAATGGAGACAAAGGCAAGATGACACGAGAACATCCTGAACGACAACTTTCTGCAGGACTGAAGTAGTTCTGCTCAGCAGCTGGTTGAAGATCCTGTGTCCTCCATCTCCAAGCGGATGATAGACATCTCTGCTATGCAACTACTGTCTAACAATGCTGACAGGCTTGCAAGAATACACAGAACGTTGTGTACAGACCAACATGTGTGAAATAAGCTTTTAGCAAAACAGCTCTTTTTGTGTTAATATTGAAAGAATTGAAATCAAGCATTTGCTCCAAGCTTAAAAGAAAGCTTGTTTCTTTTTGTCTGCCAGTAAATGCTTATCTTGCACAGTTAGGATGACTCGTTGTACCAATAACAATATTTATGTGAAAAGGTTGAAACAAAATTAAATTATCCTTCTAGGCATGATTAAAGAATGCAAAACCCGAGACCTGAATCATAACCTGATGCAACTGATACTTTGACCCAAAACGGCTGGGAAGTGTGTTACGAAGTCAGGATCTTGGTAGATGATTGGATGTAGGCTCCATGAGACTCACAAACAAACTTTAACCAGTCTGATGAACCAGAGAGTTACACATGAAACCAGTAAGTTCATAGAAACCTTGATAACTGACCAGCATCACACGTAAAACCCACCAGCAAATAACTGAATTTAACACTGAGTGGTCTGAACTTTACCTTGAAGTGCATTGCGTTAAAGCCATGATACGATTTAGTCCAGAGGTCTGCAACCTATGGCTCCGGAGCCACAAATGGCTCTCTGGACTTTACACAATGGCTCCTAATACATGGCTAAAAATGATAAAGAACTAAGTACTGTTTTAAAATATAGATATAATAACAAATGCACATTTTAACCACTTTTTCTGTTTGTCATGGATTAATTGCATTCAATTTCCCCAACAAAATGACACTAAAGGTACCAGTAATATGTTTTATTTTTTTTGTTTTTACCTATTTTTGTTGTCATTATGTTGGAAACTCTTGCCTTTTTTTTTAACATCATTTTCCACAAATATCTACATTTCATGGAAGAAATCTGTCTATCCTCTTTTTGCAAAAGTTTCATGTTTTTATTTATTTTAAAATCTAAAAATAGAAATAAAAATGTGGTTCTTTATAATAGATGTCGTAGATATTCATAAAAAATTATGAGCTGTGTTTTCTTCAAAAGCTCTCGTAACATTTGCGGCTCTAAACAAGTTTATTTCACTGGGCTGAGGGATTGTAAAGGATGCAGACCCCTGATTTAGTCCAACTCTGTTTGCTAAATAAGGCTTGTTTCACAAAGCAATGCAAGAAACGTTGGTACTTTTAAAAGTTTCGATCCCCAAGTGCTATAAATATGATGTTCATGCACCAACCGATTCTTTTGAGTGGCTCTTTTAACCGAATGAGAACCGGGTCGCAGTTGGAAGCTGTGTGTTTGCAAGCCGTTCTTTTTCACATACAAATTATCCACGCTGCCTTCACATGACGTGTATCATCATGTGCAGCATGCTCCATTCATTTGAATGCATCTATGGGCGAAAAAGATAAAAAAACAAATACTGTGAATTCTTTAAAAAAACATTCAATAAATGTGCACTGATATCACTTTAGGTTCTTTCTACTTTAATTTACACTTTTCCTCTATTTTTCCTGTATTGTCGCCTTTTTGTTGAGGGGAAAATCCCAAATATTGATTTCATTGTCAACTCGAGGGGACATGGGTCAACCTGATGGTGGAAATCTGTTCCCACCCACAGATGAATATATTGGTGGGTTCTGTAAGTTTGAATTATTCTTATCCAAATCTTGCCAGTGATTATTTCCTTGATTAAAAAAAAAAAAAGAGTTACTCCAGATTTCTTAAAAAAAAAAATAAATAAAAAATAAGAAAGAGCCAGTCTTTTGAATGACTCTTTCAGGTCCAGCTCCCTTCAAAGAGGAAAAAAATCCCATCTCTACCGAGGGCCACTGCTCTCTAGAAAATGGTTAATGTCCTGTACAGACACAAATTCTGTACTTCCAGAGTATTAGGTCCTGTTGCATTCATGGACTAATGCCACACTGGACAAAAAAGAGAATGGTGGAACTAAATTAAATGATTTGCTTGATTTAGTAACAAGTGATTGAAGTAAGTTTATCCCAGCTTGGTTATTAGGCTCATCACATATGAGTGTAACTGGTGGGCGTCTCCCCAGACCACCACTCACACTCATGATGCCAGTTTAAGTTTCAAACAGAACTTCCTAGCAACATCGTCTAAACGTAGCAATCACACCAGGTTAAATTCCTGCTGAATCTGGATTTCCCATGAGGCTTTGCATTATGGTGAAAAGCTTTTAGAAACAACTTATCTGGTTTAGTAATGAGGCACTTCATACAAAGCAAGAAATGATGATTAGTCTCTTCTCACTCCTCCGCACTTTTTGCTCTTGACTGAGTTTCTTTTTGAAAAACGCCTTCACATTTTCTGGTATATTTGTCCTTTGTTGTACAAACAAACAAAGAGTGTGCAGGTTTTAGATGTTTCCCTGCTTCAACACACTTGACTCAAATTAATGGATCATTGTGCACAAGCTGTTGGATCAATTTATCTTGACTTCTGATTAATAGTAGTTCAGTGATTGTACCAAGCCATTAACTCCTTTCTCACTGTGGTTCAGCCCCACCTCCGTCCCTCTGTCTCCTCATCCACTTCTGAAGTTGAATGTTAACTTTATTTATTCCACCATACTCACAACAACGCAGTTCGCCTACTGCAGTACCGTAGTTGGTGCTATTTGTCCCGTCTGTAGTTTCAAGGTGGCAGACCATCATGGCGCTGCTCTACTGGCTTTCCTGTGAACAAATATAAAATTCTTATTTTGAAAAATAATAATAATATTAATAACATTAATAAAATTAATGTCATTTCTTGAGACAGATGATGTGGAAAAGATGTTTGGGAGGTTAAAAAAAAAAAAAAAGAGCTCTAGACACAAACTTGATAAGCAACTAAAAAAAAGGTTTATTACAAAAAGTGGTGTCTAAAACAGATGTGCAGAATCTGTGAGGTTTCCTAAAGCCAGTTGTAGAAATCCCGCTGTATCAGCTCTCCTTAAACTGAAACACAGACGAAGACATTCCTAAGCGGAAGTATTTAATTTTGGATGTATTTGTAATGCTGATCAGATGAGTTCAACAGTTTCAGACTTGTAGTAAACACAGTGAACACGGAGCAGAGAGAAGTTTAGGAAAACTACGAGGTTTTTCTGTTTTTTCCACATTTCTTTTCCCTGTTTGTCCTTTTTTCTTGTCTCACAGGCAGCTGCTCCAAATCATCATCAATAAATCAAGTTTTTTTCCTGCAGTGAAGACTCTTGTATTGATTCATTACCAAACTCAATCTTTCAGTTTTACAAAAGTATTTTATACATGAACGTCCTGCAGCAGCTTTTATCTGCCTAACTCTACCATATCGGTTTAATACATGCTAATTGTGATTATATTCCTGTTCAACTTTTCTAGTGTCTAGCCACTGGAAGCCATTAGTTTTCATGTGTGGAGTTTACCATGTAGATTTAATCCTTCACTCACCTTAAAAGAGGCCTGATTTCATTGAGTTCCTCTTCTTTCTTTGTCTTTCAGGGCCGATAGCTGGGAGCAGAAGCATTATGGAAGAGTTAGCTGAAGCATCTTAGGGAAGCCCTGAAGAGAAGTAGCAGCACAGCTTCGTCCTGACGAGCTCTAAGATGCTCGCTGGTAACAGAGTGTAGAGATGATCAAAAAGTGCCGAGCTGCAGCTCCATTGTGGGCACGTGGCGAGTGAGTCAGCGTGGTCAACCTGTCTGGTAACGATGCTCAGACTGGTGAAGGGCTGTTTTATCCTCCTTGCAAACACAGTGAGAGGGAAAAGAGGACAGCATTTCCGGGATATGCTGATATCAACACTGATGTATGAGTCGCTGCAAACGTAATATTAGCTTATGTATATATACATGCAGCATATAGCGGCAATAATGCTGCACATATGTGTGAACTGCAGTGCTGGTCATTTGTCGTCTTTTATGATCCGTAACAGAAGGGGCTGATGGTTATTTCCTGTTGCTGATGTGGATAATAACCACTCTGCTCCCACAACTATTCACTATCTAACTGAAAAGGTGCATGTGTGGACAAGCACAGCTTTAGGGTCCAATAATTGTGTCCTTCATGTGTCAAAACAAGGTGTTTTTTCGGTGTTGTGCTGAGACCGAGTCGCCACACTTCCTGGTGAAAGGTATAGTTCAGATTTGCCCTGGCTTGTGAAGGCCATGGGTCTTTTTGTGCCATGAGCTAATTGTGTATATTATCACACATTTTTGGTCTCCGTCCAGTCCACAGCCGCGAAACAAGCAGGACGCCTATCAAAACCATTATTCCCAGGTGTGAAAAGCTGTCACCTTCGTATGTGTCACTTTCGTCTCCCTGCCTTGTCCCACTTACTGGCCCATTTTGCCTGGGCAGGTGAAATATGTGCCACCTGCCACTGCTCGCCCGGTTTGGCTGTGGGATTGATGGAACACATTCTCGGAGAAGGTGATGTTAAGTGACAGGGTCTTTACATCATTCTGCTTGGAAAAAAGGGGCGATGACCATTAATCAATACTATTTTCACGCACTGAGGAAGAAAGACGAGACTGATTCTATTTCTGAAAATGTGCCCTTTACCTCAAGCATGCTACAGTAAACAGGCAGAAAAGCGAGAAAAATCAATTCCCTTTGTAAGAAATAATTATTTTTTATTACTGCACAGTGGAAAGGGATTACATAACACACACAACCACAAGACCAGCGATTATAAGGCAGTAATACCTCCTCAGATGGCAGGTGATGCCTGCTTTGTGCTTCTTTCCTGTCATGAAGGCTACAGTCTTACCTTATAATTCACCGCTGACTGATCCACAGTGCTACATGCCACACCCTGTTAAGTGAAGGTGCCAAGTTCCCATCCAGACCACAATCTGGTATGCACAGTGTCAGCCCCCGCTGTCTTTAAAACCATTTACCACCCGTGCTGACAGTAAGTGCCAGGAACACACGTTCATACGTTGTGGCAGGTCTCTCAGAGAAACAGCCATCAGTCTACCTTTTATTTTCCCTGTACAGAAGTCTCCTCCATTTTTTTAATTAAATAAAAAGTCTCAGACTTGGCTTTAAGTTAGAGCAGCAGGAGGGATTTGCAATGCTGAGCAGAATCCAATCTGTTGATTAATCTTCAAGCATTACTGGAACGATGACTTCTGCTCCAGCACACCGTTCATTTGAAAAGCTTTTTTCATGCTTTATTTAACAGAGAGTCATTCTGATTAGTGTGGAAACATACTCTGAGAAGCACAATGACTAAATCAGACCTGTCAGTGGCTTTTACTTACCGAGGGGATGCTATTGACAAGACAGGCAAAGGCAGCTGGGAGGACATAGCTGTGCATAGAGGCAGATAACCTTATTTTACTTACTCACACTTCAGCATGCTCCTTTGATCATTTTATTTCTGTTTTAAATTGTCCTGCTTGCTCCATAATTTCTCTACTTTTTCTTTCATGTTTTCACTTTTCTAAAAGACCTAAAAAACTGACACCCTCTCTTAATATTTGACGTTCCAGCAATCAATCAACCCTCCAACCACAACAAGAGGGTTCGACGATTATGGGTTTTGCTCAGTCAGATGGCTTGACTGGTTGCTATCGATTCAAGCTCCAGCCTCAAATGTCAATACCACCTCTTTTGGGTTGTGGCACAAGAAAAAGGAGAGAGAGAAAGGGAGAGCGAGGTAGAGAAACCTTCCTCATTGATCGCTGTGGTCGGTGAGCAGGTGGCTCTCTTGCAGTGTGCCACTACAATTGGAAACACTGGTCGGTGCGCTGCTCGAAAATGTTAAGACAGGCAATTCATGGTCTAGTAGGTCACCTGTCAGCCGCTGACAACAGTTTTTGAAGATGTATCTTCACTGACCTGTGGCCGCCATTATGAGGAACGCTGCACACGCATGTGCACGGAAGCACACACTCGCCTCACATCTGCTTCAGTTAAAATTGTGCATTTATGTCTTTAGTGGGAAAAACAACCAAAGAAAAGAACATAAAAAGTGTATCTTTTGGTGATGACAGATTAAGTGAAAGGTCAGTGCTGAGGTAGGAAACCTGCATATGTTGCTAAGTCAGACTGAAGCATAGCTGGACTGAAAGTAGTGCTAAAAGATTTGTTTTAATTCATGCATAAATTAAACATTGATGACTGTAGCTTTTTTTTTTGTTTTTGCACCAGTATAACTGATTATCTACATGAGGAATAAATATTTGCAGTAAATGGAGAACAAATCTAAATAAATGCACAGTTTAAAGGACAACCATATTTAACTCAGCAGACTCATCGAAGCATTAGAGGATGAACCCGACACATTAGCTCTATTCTGAGCAGAGTTAATGAATTTAAATAAGGTGGTGATGAATTAAACATTAATTCTAAGCAAATATTATTTTAATTATTGACTACAAATCGCTGCATGTTCAGCAGATTTCCACTCCAGTGGATATATAAGTCTGACAGTCACATTTAATAAGTGAGGAAAACAAAATGAAGGATTTACAGAGCAGAAGAACAGAAACACTTCATACAGCATTTTGTCAAAAGCATCTGCAAAAAAGTAATGATTGGCATTTTATCTATTGTCCAGTCTCTTGGCAAAACCTGAAGAAGAAAATATGAACTAATAAATTAGGTTTACATTTCATGAGAGTGGGAAGCAAAGTGACTTGACAGAACTGAACCTGACAGGGAAGTCATGTCCTAAAACAACCAGGGAGAAGCTGCACTTCCAAGTTTTAGGTTAATATATTCAAATGTGAGTGTTACGACCCACTATAGGGGTATGAGAAGGCGTAAGAAAAGAAAAGAATTGTGGTCAAATGTGAATAAAGGAAGCCAGTAGTATTATTGTTGTAAGGGGAAATGGAGAACAAACAAACGGTGGTAATGATAGGTGCTGGGTTTAGCGAAGCTGCTGAAAGAAAAAAAACAAATACTGTAGAACCGCTAAGGTCTAACTCAAAACACAGCCAGTTGAAAGCAAAACCAAGTCTACCCAAACAGGTGAACCAAAAACTGGCCTACTAATCTATGTTAACAAAAAGGTGAAGCAGCTCCAATAGCTACGCTTATGTAAACTTTATATACAAGTACAATTAAACTAAACTAGCCCAACACATTCTAACTTTAAAAATTCTAAAACTAACTAAATAATACAACTTAAAGAGAAGCCAAAAGGGCTTTTACTTAATATCAAAACCAGAAAAGAGCACAAGTCTATCAGTGAACCAATAAAAAAACTACACAAAACAGCTATAACTCTGCGGGAAAAACCCTAATCCGTCCAAAATACCACCAGCCCAAGCACATGAACAAAGTCTCCAAAAGTCCAAACAAGCCAAGGGCAAACTGTCTGTGCCGATCAGTTTCCTCTGACTTTTATTTCCTGGCTGGTGACATAAGGAGCAGTGATTGGACCAGTGATGATCCAATCAGAACAGAGGGTGCGAAGGTGTGTCCGATCTTGCCAATTCCAAGCACGCAACGGGGGCAGACATTTGCAGGATAGATGAGCTCCAGGTGACATCAATAGGTGAGCTTAGTTGAAAAATGTTTAGGAAGTTCTGTCATTGCCAGGTCTCAGAAGTCCCACTTCCAGAACTCGGGTAGCTAACTCAGGGTCTAAAATAGCACCCACCAGCCCACCTGATGCAGGTTAAAACTTATTTTATCAGGTATAAATGAAAATTTACTGACCAGGTGACTGTTGAATGTTGTTGGCCTGTGTTTTAATGTATTTGTAGATATTAATGTTTTGTAAATGATTTCTTGATGCTTTATTGTTTCACACTTTGGTCAACAGTGTTGTGTTAAAGGGCTTTATAAATAAATTTGACTGGATTGGAACAAGGTTCTGTGACATAAAATCCATCTGTTGGCTGCATGCTGGTTTTAGCGCGCACGTTCACGAGCCACTAGCTGAATAAAATGCAGCCGACACAGTGAGCTGATGTAAAGAATGTGGCCGGTTACAAGGAAAATCTGGTCCAAGAGAATTGTAACAAAGTAGAGGTACGACGGTTTTAATGTCCAAGTAATGATGATGTAATAAATCTATTAAAGCTAAAGTTTAAATAGATGATTTCAAAAGTTGATAGCAAAGTTTCTTGTTGGAAAAAAATTATGTTGAGAAAATTGTATTTATGGCATTTTCATGAAAAACCATCAACAAAAACAATTTAAAGGGGCGGCGTGGCTCGGCAAGGTAGAGCGGTTGTCTTGTAACCCGAGGGTCGCCGCTTCGCTCCTCGGCCAAGTAGAGTTCATGTCGAGGTGTCCTTGAGCAAGACACGAACCCCTAATTGCTCCTTATGGGTCGTGGTGAGCACCTTGCATGGCAGCTTCCGCCATCAGTGCGTGAATGTGTGTGAGAATGTGATAGATACTGTAAAGTGCTTTGGATAAAAGTGCTATATAAATACGACCATTTGCCATATTACCATTAAATAAATGTATGAGTCAATGCAGTCAGTTGTGTTTATTGTCAGGATTATTTCCCCGCAGACATTTGACAACTGGAGATTCTGATTGGCTGGAAACTTTAGAAATCTAGCTAGTTATTAGCTGATGTGGTCAAGTTCATGCTTTTCACAAACTGGTTCATAGTTCAGTTCCCGCAGGTTAAAGTGGGTAGTTCAAGTTCATAGCTCGCCATTTCACTTTTGAACTAGTTCAAAATTATGTTAATTTATTTTCTTAGAATGAGAAGTGAGAACGAAAGACTGAACTTGAGAAAGAAGAGAAATAATGCTATACTATCACACAGAAGATGCTTGTGGAACAGATGTGTGGACAGAAGAAAATACCTTAAAATACCAAAGTAATAGATAGACTTTTTTCAGCTTACCTCTTCCCTAAATATTGAAGTATGAAAAAAGCTGCAAAATGTAGAAATATTATAGATATCTTCTCACACTGGAGATACTTCACGTCTTTTCAAATTATGTTCCTGCAAATAATCATAAGCAGACTGCCGATTTGTTATGCAAGAGCACACAATGCATCATGGGTAATGTAGTGTGAAGTAGGTGTGGAGGCTGGAACATGTAGGTAGGGAACTGAACTAGTTCACATTCCAGTTCTTTATTTGCGGTTACGTGTTGTTGAGTTCAACATTCACAGAAAAACGAACATGTTTAATTAGGGTGACCAAACGGCCTCTTTTACCCAGATATGTCCTCTTTTTTAAGCTAAAAATACATCCGGCATTCAAGCTCAAAAGTATCCGGGGATTTCGCTTTATCTCAGCCTCAAATATGTTTACATTGGATTTTGTTGCATTTTACTCCCCACTCTCGCCTATTATTGTTTTCCACTCTATCAGACCACGAACAACAGGAGAGGGAGGGGGAGGAGGGAGCCAGAGTTACCTGGTAATCACCTCACCTACTCTCAGAACCAGAAAACTGGAAAACACCAGAAGTTTGTTTTTATAACCTTTATAATTACCTTTATAAAAAGACTGGGGACCTGGTAATGACAGAATCTTTCTTCTCATGTGGTCTCGGATGGGCCATTCAAGCTTCTCCCGGTGGGAGGTTTCAGCTTCCTCACTGTCTCAGCAGTTTTGATTCACACCTTAAAAAAGAATGGATGAAGTGCTGGGACATGAGGAAGAAGCTATTCAGGAGTTTTAGATCCGAGTGTCCAGTATTAAGTAAAGGTAGAAAATGTAGAAACATAAATGTAACTTTACGGATGAGCTTCGGAAACAAATCCCATTCTTATCTTGGTGGTGATGCATGAAGCTCAGTGCATGAAAGCTGGAAACTCACATCAGTTCTGCCAAAGACCGGTGTCTCTAACACTTTTTTGTGTCTGTGTGTTCAGAGGTGAAGTTCTCAGGTCTCTGGGGGTCCCAAGCAAAATTTCACAGGGCCCCTCCAGCCCGTGTTCATCACCCTTTTATTACAATATTTCATACTTCTAAAAATGACAATAACATGTTAATAATATTATCTTTAAAGCCATTGTTACAGAATTAAATTCGTCAATTGCAAATTTTAAATGTTCTTTCATGGCTTTAACTATTCCACTGACTTTTACTTCATCATTTACTCTTTTCATTTAATTAACCAGGGGAAATATGCTTTACTGTAGTTCCAATACAGAAAATTAAACATTACTCACAGCAGTTTTGGTTGGTGGTGGTGACCCAGCTCCTGAACAATTCTGATGTGGAGTCAGAAGTCGGTTCACTTTCAGTGTTTCTGATGTATTTCCTCGGTTATGGATAGCCTCTAGCTTATAACGGTTTTATACACGTATAGTAAAGAGCACAAAAGTTCCTTTATGGTCATTTTTGCTGGAAATCCTACAAAGTCAGCCAGATATGGTGCTTTATGCTGACCTGCAGTATCTAGCTCAATTCCATATTTGTTTGTAAAACACCCATTCACAGCAAAACCATCTCAAGGGACTTTACAGTCATAATCAGCCATCAGTCATTATCTGTACCGCTTATTCCATTACTGGTCGTCGGGTAAGCTGGAGCCCATCCCAGCATTGTTTCAGGTGAGAGGCACGTACACCCTGGACAGGTCACCAGTCCATCGCAGAGCCACAGTCATAATCAATTCAAGCCAATTAATTGTGATTCAACAAAAACAATTAGTCTAATTTTGTCATGGTTGTGCTCTGTGTGTGTGGGTAGCTGTGTGCAGGTTGCCATGGGAACTCAGGGCGGAGTCTGGAGCTTCAATTGTCACCACCTGCAGCTCATCAGCCTGATCTCCTCTCTGCTATTTAGGACCAAGCAGGAGTTCCAGTCTTCGCCAGATTGTCTCTCTTAGTTGCGGGTAATCAGGTCAATTTCTGAGATCTAGTGGTGCTTCTTGTCTTAAGAACTCACTTAATTCTCTGTTCCTCAGTACTTGGACACCGACTCCCTGGAGACACACCAGCACCCAGGATCAAGCCTTCACTTACGCTGGCCAGCCACCTGCAGTTAGTGCCTGCCTGCTCGCCCTGCCTGCCACCTCACTCTCTCACTACAACCAGACATTATTCCTCGGACTCACCCCTTCATCTTCGGTCTACCTCTGGAATACAGTAAGACGCAGATCCTGCTGAGATGATCCAACTCCTTGTCAGATCCACGTTAACCCTCTGTCCTCTCATAGGAAAGATTCCTGGACCTAGACCAAGTACCTCACGCTGATTGTAAATAAATACTGTACACTTCCTCCCTCAACTCAATGTGTTCTGCTATTAGGACCTTCTTCCGAGTAACGGCCCTGGCCCGTGGCAAATTTATAATAACTGTTTATTCAAGCCAATCCATAAAACAAAAGTTACCAGCAAAGGAACCGCTGGATTGTTTGAATCTTCTCTTTGAGTCAATCCTCCATCCTGAGCTGCACGAGGAGACAGTGGAGAGGAAAACCTTGTATAGGAAGCAAAAGACTGTGGCAGAACTGGGGTCAGGAAGGACTCAACCAGTTGAGTGTGGAGAGGACAGGACGGAGGGATCCACAAGAACCACAGCTGTCAGCCAGGAAGACCTGCTGAGAGAGGAGAAGATGATGTCAGTAAAATAAAGAGGAAACTAAAAGGAAGTGATTATTGCATCATGGGACATCATGAAAAAGGAAAGTTTTGAGCCTAAACTTAACGATAGAGAGGCTGTCTGCCTCCCAACCTAAACTGGGAGCAGGGCCTGATAACTGAAGGCTCTGCCTCCCATTCTACTCTTAGAGACTCTGGGAACCACAAGTAAACCTGCAGTTTGATAGTGAAATGCTCCGTTCACCTGATGGGAAAGAATTTAAAGTGGGACCTTTTGGCTACGATAAAACAAACACACACACTAAAAACTAACTCACCTTTTTTTATTATCCAGAAAAAATGCAGATAAAAGTTGAACAGGGTGAAAGGAAAGGATCACAAGGTTCTCCTGGTATACAGTATATTCTTGTGGAGGTGGGTAATTTAATGTTCCTGTATTAGGAGAGCATCGCCCAATCAAAAGTCCCTGTTTTCAGTAGTAGCATTATACTCTGGCGTTGTTTTCTCAATTGTTGGCTGAGCTCCGCAACTTCATGCTTAAAAAATAAAACAGAGCTGGGACGTAAAGAGCCTCCTCTTCCTAATCATCATGATAAACGATGAAAGTGAATTTCCCTTCCAAGTGTCATTCTCTCCTGGAGTAAATCTTCTCCACTTTAGACTGGGGCGTTTGAAGTCACTTTCAGGCTCCTCGTCTCATTAAACATAAAAGAATGAAATAAAATTCAAATGAACTGTTTACGCTGTAACTTTAAAATGTGTAATTTACCCTCACTCTGTGAGACAACTCACAATTACAGTGGGCTGGCTCTCCCACATCCATTTAGTGTATTTTCTATAACAAACCCACTATTAATCATTTCAGAGATCAAAGTGACACTGTAGAAGAATCTTAAATATTTAAATCGCCACTATTCAAATCTTATATCAGATCAAAGAATCTTGCTTTAATTCCATGAGGCGCGTTGCCAGTAGAAACAGAGACATACACAACGACGCACGCAAGCTCCAATTAAAGATTGCAAATTTCAGTAAATCTCAATGTTATTTTCACATCTGAGCAGGCCTCACACTGGGTGCATCTGAACTGTGAGGAGCCGCAGACGCAGGTGATTATTATGGTCGGTCTGCTACGTGGATGACAAGGAGCTTAAAAGTGTGTGTTATTTCTGATGGGACGACAGTTTCACCAAGTAGCACAACACAGTTATAAATAATGTGTCAAATGAATAAAGATTTCACTATAACTATATTAATTACTGGCTACAGTTAGAAAACACAGCGGTATTTCATGAATCTGTATTTAAAAACCTGCGTTTCTGTGCAGGGGTAGTCCTGCTTTGGGCAAATACCCTGCCCCTGCTTTCCTCTTGCTCTGTCACTTTCTCTCTTTCTTGTCCTCTTGGTCTTCTTTCGCTGAATCAGTCGTGGTGCGTGTTCATATCCAGCTGCTGGCGTGTGACCTGGTGCCCTGAAGGAAAAGGCTGCTCATGTCATGTGATGGTCTGGGCTGGAAAACAAGCTTATGAGGTTGGATTTCTCCACGACTCTGCAGGGAAACAGCATCTCCAGGAATGTGAATGCCAGTGTACCGTCAGAACAGAGTTTTAAGGGCTGGTTTTTCATGCTAAATGAGGCCCGTAGAGTCTGAGATGTGGCTCTTGAGTTTTTCCCAGCTTTACTGAGCATTGCATGCTCTGACTTTGGGCTGAACTTGCTGGGACTTCCACTGGGAAGACTGGCAGCTGTCTTGAAAGTTTTCTGCCTGTAACTGATCTTTCTCTGATGATCTTAAGTTGTTTAGAAAAGCTCTTATAAGCCTCCACCCAGACAGATAAAGAGGACTGAAACACATATGGCTAATATTTTACATTTAGTAGATATTAATTAGCTGGGCACGCTAATTAGCGCACGGTTTCCGGTATGTTTACAGCGACGCACGTCAGAGCTTGGGTGCTATATTTAACCAGTTTCCAGATTCCTCTAGTAATCTGCTTTTAAAAAAGCAACTAGTAACAAATCTAGAGACTTTTTCTGGTGATATTGGCGACTTTGGAGACTGATGTGAAAAGCACACAACAGCCTCGATCCTTCGCAGCATCAGTTCTAAGTCCAGGTCCAGAGCAGGAGACGTTCACCTCTGCTCCATGAACTCAGAGCAGCTGCTGGCCGATTCACCCTTTAATTTTAGGTCTGCTCCTTTTGGGCCAGGGATATTTTCTGTTTCTTTTTCTACTATTTATAAATGAAATGCATATTAATATCTGTGTCTATTATTTGATTCAGTGGTCCACTAAAATCCACTTATATTATAAATGCTGCTTGTTGGGGCAAATATTGTTATGTGATTTAAATGCAATTAATCAAGTTTAATTAATTAATACGAAGCCTGTAATTAATTAGATAAAAAAAAATTATAGAGTCCCACCCCTAGTTTTTACGAAGGTGTACAACAAGAAAAACGAAGAGGAGGAAGAACAACTAGGTGAAGAAGATTACTGCTACCATCTAAGAATTGGTAAAGACTGGATGATTCTTCCATTCTCTTTATTTTAGATGAAAAACTGATCCAAAATAAAACTGAATTCCTTTTTTTAACACTTTTTTCATACGTGATTTAAAAGGTGAGATAAAGACAATGCAGTCATGGTAACTACTGGCTAGATAAGTTTAGTTAAATGTGTTCCTGTAGTTTTACCTGGAACTACTCAGAAGATGTAACTAGCTAAACATATGAATTAAGCTGGGCGTGGAAATTAGAAGTATAGCATAACCTTCCTGAATTGTAAAGCATTTTTTATACCACATAGTTTTTATCTAACCCCAGCCTGTGACGGGTCTCCCTGAAGACTCGGTAATTCAGCCTCACACAAAAATAAGGGTTTTAACAGAAAAACAGGAGTGGTAGTGAAGGGAAACAGGAGCAGTCCGATGGGATCTGGCAGAAGGATCTGGGTAGACTGTGGCACTCGGGAATCTGCAAGAACTCCAAATATTATGGCATAACTCCAAAATCCAAACAACATGGTCATGAGGGCAGGCAGAAGTCACACACAGAGAGGCAGGAATAGGAGTAAATATCCGGGGCAGGCAAGAATCTGTGGTCACAAAGCAAGGCTGGAACTCAACAAGGCAAGAGCAGTTGACCATCTGGCAGGGAAGCAGAGACTGGAGAGGGTTGAAGTAGGGTGGGTTGCAGGAGAGAAGAAGGAGCAATCAGGGAACTCCAGGTGGAGCAAATGAGCCTGATCAAGGAGCTGGAGGCCCAGCAGAGCAGCAACCATGACACAGCCCTACCACTGACAAGATATACTGTATAGCTATAGCTACTTCTGAAGCTTTTGAAGGTTCAGAATATGATCATTTCTCACAATTAGCAGACTTTTTTCATTCTAATGTACTGTTATGAACATATTTTTGTGGGGTCAGTGAATGGTGACCGAAGGAAAGATTTAACTACATGAACTGCTCAGTGTGCAGTTATAGCTGTACATTATAAAGCATTTACTACCATGTGCATGTTGCAACTTTAAAGAAACTCATCAAAATATCTTTCAAATACAGCATATAATATTGTGTGAAACGTGAAGAGATGCACTACTGTGTGCAAGACACACACACAGAGTAAGCAAAGTCTTTAAAGCAGGTCCTCACACAACCCAGCAGCAGGGACAGATTTCAGGACCTTGGACAGCAGCCAGCCAGAAAACAGCAGCTGATTTATTTCAGGTCACCGAGAAATTAAATTTGATGTTTAAATGTTTTTATCTGGTTTATCGGGCACGGGATATCTGCTACACGCCAGTATCTGTCCCTACAACAATGTACATGTCACGTTACAGATGTTTTAATCATGTTTGTGACTTTTTAAACAATTTTTAAAAATATTCACAGCTTGACCGCATGCTAACTTAGCTTCCAGGGAAATGGTTTTGGCATATTTCAGATTTTTTTCAGTAAATATGGCCTATCTGAGCTCTGTGAGGCGTTTAATGGGAACTTTAGATTTATTTAAAAGGTAAGTTTTTTTCTCTCAAGGGCCAGTAGAAAATTGTGTGAGATATCACTGTAAGTGCTCAACAGTTAGCTCGGCTCTGCAGTGCATCTCTCACATCATGAGGTGTATCGCACACTGGTGAGCCAAAAGTGGGGGGAAGAAACCAAATGCTGATTTAGGAGAAGTAGATAGAAGTACCACAATTCTAATCTGTTGACAATCCCACGATCATCTTAGTCCATTAGTAATAATCCTGCTCATGATAAGGACAAAAGAGCAGAGGATGTGATGATGGAAACATTATAAAATGAACCTTACGAACCAAAACACGTGAAGTTTTGTAATTGTTGCTGATAAAGTTGTGACATGTTTTAACAGTAAAGATAAGATAATCTGGAGTACAGATTTAGAGCTCAAATAGTTCCAGATTTCAAACAGATGGTAATCTGTCCTTGTTTATTGTGGCTTCGACTTGAGCCATCCTATCCCAGGTCTCTTCCTTGTATTGTAAGTGGCAAGTGAAAAACCTCTAAAGCAAACACTGGCGTTATCCCTCCCAAGCTGTGTCTCCATAACGCATATGAGACTGGATTTGCTAATATTCCAGACAAGGCGGTCATCCATCTTGCAGACTGTGATCTCACTTTCCTCGCGACTAAGATGGAAGATGGGGATTAAATCTCCTTTCTGACAGTCTCACCTTCACCTTTGCACACATTCCTCTCCGGTGCAGTTGCTAGACTGTTGGCCCTGGGCCTGCTCCGAGCCTGGGGACGATCGCTGCTCTGAACACCAGCAACATCTAACAGACTATGGCACAAATACACAGAGGTTAAAACAACACACAATCACTGGAACACTTAAATACACTACTGAAATACGTTAAGCCATAGAAAAGAAAAGAAAGATTGCAACACTTTTTGACTCAGAAAGTGTTGTGCTCCTGTTAAGCTGTCTCATTACCAGTGCGAACTGAGCAGATCTTTAAGCATCAGATTACAGCTGCACAATCAAACCTCAGCAGGAGGAAGATGGTGTAATACCTCCATTTTACCTCAAACGTGGCCATGCAAATCAGTCAGCTGGCACAGATCAGAGGAGCTCCTTGTGAAAAAGAAAGTTCTAAATAGCAGAAGGTGTGACACCTCTTTGAAAAATGCAAAGAGGCGACAGATGGATGTGTGCCACCAAAAGCTCTCAATCCAGCGGGCTAATGCTACACTTTGACTGCAATCTGCGCTTGATGTTATCAGTTCATCTTTTTCTCTTGTGCGTTTCCTTTTGGAATGGGAGAAACATTTTCCCTGTGGAGTGGAAGGTTTTCATGAGCAGGCAGATGGAGAAAATATTGTTGACATTAAACTGTTTCTCTTTAAGGGAATTGTTGTGACAAGGTGGAGCCCCCATCACTCGAAATAGCAGCTGTGTGCTGTTTACAAAGAGGCCCAGAGCGATGTTTGTTTCCATTGAAACAGTGGCAACTTTTTCTGTCTATGTAATGAAGAAGCTTCTGGCATTATACATTCGCTCTCACATCTACTGTCATCATTCTACCATATTTTTGTAGTGACAGCCTTTGTGTTGTTACCATGTATTACAACTTCTGCTGTTACTCTGATGTTTTTTAATTATATAACATTTTATGACAATGATTGTGGTGGAAAGGGCAACAATTAATAAAAGAGTATGTGCACTTTTTCTTTTATTAGAAATATTTTACAACATTTCACCGCCACCCTGCAACAATAACAATGTTGTAGTGGAACAGTGTTATATTTAAAGGTTTTGTGGTATTTTGCCTTTAGCATTGCTAGTATTTTCAGGGAGAATGTACATCACTCTGAGTCCAACCAGTTTCCTCCCTCTGTACCTCCATCTAACTTTACCATCGGGTAATGCAGCAGTCCCTCTACATCAGAAGTGCGAAGTTGAAACTCTTTTGTTCATACTTTTTCATTTGCTGCTAACAGTAAAAGTCATGAGAGATTTCCACTAACCATCCACTTTATCATGTCCAAATTTCAGTACCAGGTTGGACCTCATTTTACCTTCAGAACTATCTTTCATATTTCATTTTGGCACAGATGGAAGCAGGAGGTGGAAACCTTCCTCAGAGGTTTTGCTCCATATCAACATGAAAGCATCACACAGTTGCTGCATCCATGATGAGAATCTCCCGTTCCACCACATCTCAAAGCTGCTCTACTGGACTGAGA